>JAVYIG010010026.1:0-72736 GCA_035222895.1 Strongylocentrotus droebachiensis | reverse complement strand
ATATAGAAATGTGTCTGGAAAAAAAATTGTCGATAAGAAAAACCTTTTTTTTTCTTCGGTGCTCACCAAATTAAAGAGACATTTTAACATTTAAAGTCCTCTGATGAATAAAATGCAAAAACGTGTATTTAAAAAAAAAAAAAAATTTATACAAAAGCTAAAGCCAAGCCGCTCGAATGCCTGTATCTCCCGCGTGGATTGGCAATGACAACAAGGTATTCGAGCTCTATCCCTTCTCCCTCATTATACCATAAACACGTACCAGTATGAATTTGACCTCGGCATAATTTCTTCAGGCTTCTTAAAATGATATATGCTTGAAGCTTCACGGTAGGCTATAATTGATGGGCGAACGCATTTGACACTACAAGGCCAGTAATTAACTATGTAATGATAACTGCAATTATAATAATCAGTAAATATTTAGTGGCTTAAAGTTTAAAGTTCAGTTCAGGTCAAATGATTTCATTGTAAAAAAATCCTCGTGTGGTTTGTGCACCAGATATAGAAATATTTATTGATTGAGGGAAAAGGAAGATTCCTCGTTGATAGATATTTGATTGGTGTCTCAAACTTCATATCCAAATGTTGCTCGTAATTCAATTTAATCACAGAAGAAAGCATATCGAAATGTAGTGAGTGAGTGAGGAAGAGGGAGGTATGGGAGATGGAGGGAGAGAGAGAGAGAGTGAGAGAGAGAGAGAGAGAGAGAGAGAGAGAGAGAGGGGGGGTCGAATAATTATAGGGCTTTATTTATGACAAGAAAAACTCCTGTCTTTATTCTATAAAATTCAAATCCAACATCAGAATCATAAAAATTGCACCCTTCTAGCGTGGCCATCTCAGTAAGATGTGAACATGTTATTTCTGTTTTTTAACATTAATTCGAATACAGTAGACATTTTTCTTAAAGTAACCAAATCTAATGCATAGTTCCTTATAGAGCACATCGATACGAATCATTTTCACTCATCTGTCACGAATACTGATATTTCAATATTCAGAATACGAACTGTATTATATTATACCTTACAACGCGTAATATGCATTTTGCATTTTACTATCGAAATACAATTATTCATCATAGATGAATGAAATATTTGTATTGAGGCACTTCAGAAAGACGTTTTCATTAAATTTGGTCACATTACGAAAACGGTCTATTGCCAAACGATAGTCTGTCAGGTGCTAAAAATGACAGGCTTGCTTTTATGATGATAACTTTGCTGCATGATCTAAAATTCGACACAAGTCATGTTCATCCGATATAACAACAGCTGATGCGTGCAAGACATCGCTTATAATACATGAGCATCAGGCCTCTTTGTTTGTTAACGAGTCGAATGGTGTTTCATGTTACAAGAGCAGAAAAGGACTTTCACTCTTTGGAAGCATTGGTAGATTGTCTACTTAAAAGAAAATGGAATAAAATGTTTGGATATGATATATATCGATCATTTGATTATTGACTATCAGGCATGTAAATATTCTAACATCCCAAGTAATATGGCATAGTATTATTAATAAATTATTTCTAACTTTTCTTCCCAAATTTAACTGTCGCCTGATTTCCAACTAATGCTTTTGAGTCTAACTGATATTCAATGTATATAATATGTTTGCATTTGCGTTATTGTCAAAAAATGAGTGCCACGAACTGGAAATTAAAGAGAAGGAACATCTCAAAACAAATTTATGAATCATTGGATAAATCTTAAAACATTTCTTTAAAATATCTCCAAAATCATTTATGGGTAAATCTGATACCAATACTTTTAACGAAATCTACAATGTAACTTATTTTGGGGTCATGGTTCGAATAGTCAGAAACGCATTCTCTGGTTGTTGGTGTAATTAATTTCATTGGGTTGGGGTTGGGGATTAATTTTATTCAAAATATATTGCAAGTGTAAAATATGAAAATTGATATTAACAGATACAAAGAAGCAAATAAGATAACATCGAAAACAGGAATTCCCTAAAACTAGAGGTGATAATCTAAAAGACATTACAGATTATATGATGTTATCAGAATTCACCTCATAAGTTTATGATTGATTTGAAATACTGATCAATGATATTTTCATCGTCTATTGTCATATATATATATATTTCATTACAAATTTCTCTTCCTTATTTTGATCTTTAAATTCTTCAGATATTAATTAGTTTGTTTGTTTCTGTTAATCTTTGACATCCCGCTTTGGCTGTTGACAGCCGATGTTGTCTGTCGATCACGATAACCCCTCGATCTCCAATTTTCATAGAAAACCTGGCCTCGATGTCGGGTTTAATCGTAATATAAACCAAAGATAGAATGTACTGTGTAGGCAGTCAATCACATTTTGAATCTGTGGTGGATGGGGTGAAGGGTTTAATAAAGCAACGGTTATCATATACCGCATCGTATAATGTGGCTGATGGGTGAAGTGCACGAACTTTCTGCTATTAATAGTCCAAGTGTCAAGTCGAATTTGCGCATGAGACGGTGAGTACTGAAAACCGGTGTGAGTGTCTCTATCCCTCTCTCCCTCTCTCTCTCTCTCTCTCTCTCTCTCTCTCCCACCCCTTCTCTTTCCCACCCCCACTCCCTCCCTCTCTCTCTCTCTCTCTCTCTCTCTCTCCCCCTCTCTCTCTTCCTCTCTTCCCCTTTTCCTTATCTTTTCTTTAGGGGGCTAAATTAAACGTGGTGCCTGCGACCTTGAATTTAAACAGGCAAATACGATTTCAAAGCGCATTATGAGCAATGCTGTTTGATGTGTTGGGCTGAAAGGTTGCAGGACAGCGGTATATACAGTATAGAATATATTTGTAATTTGGCAGAGGGAGCAAGAGGGAGGGAAATGGGAGGATGTGGACTTTAAAGGAGAGAGGAGGGGAGAGAGAGAGAGAGAGAGAGAGAGAGAGAGAGATACAGACAGAGTGGGGGCAGGAGGGACACACAATGATGAAAGAAGGGTGGCATGAGGGAGAAAGGGAGAAAAGAGAAAGAGAAGAAAAGGAAGGAAAAGCGAGTGGTGACGGTAGTGAGTGAGTGAGTGTGTGCTAGAGAAAAGGGGAACTAGAGAGAGAGGAAGCAAGAGATAGAAAGAGATAAACGGAATAAAAAAGGAGATGATGGAAAGATGAGGCAGAAAAAAAGAGAGAGAAAAGGTGAGAGAGAGAGAGAGAGAGAGGGTGGGGGGGGGGGGTAGTACTAAGCACTGATTGAGTATTATATTGTTCAATACAGTACTGTGTGACGTACCAGGACGTATCATGGTTCGTGTCAAATCAACTGCTTATAATATTATACAGCACTTTTTAACACATTCTTTTCTCAAAATGTCGCTCGATATATTTAACCTAAACGCCACGACACTCCTGATTAATTTTCGAGGTTAGCCTTTATCACATTTTGTTAATACTTCGTGGTACATTATTATTTTTTTAAAAACATTTTAGCCCTCCATAGGCTATTTTATTGAGGCAAACAAACATTTTTACAATTCAATGAAATTAAGTCTTTCCTTAACCCAAACAAAACAGAATACTTTCACATTCCTCTCCTTGTTGTTCATACAAACAAATGTTGAAGTGACTGCCATTTAGTAAAAAAATTGTCATGCATACCAGATATAGAATGGATATATCTCTCGTCTTCATAATATTTAATAATTTTCTTCTTCAAAGAACTAAAATTTTGAATTTTGTTATTAAGCTTTTGAACAAATAGTTGATGCTTAATCAAAGTCACCATGCAATTTAAAGCATCGTTTCTTTTGTCTTCAAAACCAAAAATCGTGGTACATTATGTTGAGTAACATTTTGAACAACTTTTATTAAGTAAATGTATACATTCACTTAATAAAAGTTTGGAACATAATAACGCTCCTTGTTTTCATAATTATGATCACCCTATTTCTTCCTGCTCATCTCTCTGAACTATCTTTCTACTCTCAATAGGCTCTAATCCCCTCTATAACCTTTAAGAATTTACACCCTTTCTCGGTTGGCTGCAAACTCGTTTTTCCGCCCTTCTTTTCTGGCCCCGCCCCCACCCCTCGACGATTCACGCGACTAGTGTGTATTTGTGTATTTATTATATTCCTTTGTGTATTTATCTTTGATTTTCTGATTTTTATCTCTATGTTATGTTTTTGATTTCTTAATTTATATATTTTATTTTCTGTGATTTTATTGTTTCATTTTGTTTTTAACGTGAGTCGACCTCTATGATAAACAGCACTCCTGCTGATAAGTGTGTTCCATCCCACAAGTCGTAAATAAATAATATAAAATAAATAAATCAGTTCAGTTCAGTTCAGTTCAGTTCAGTTTTTATTTTTCATTTCCAACAGAACAGTAATTTTGACAAGAAATCAGATATACAATTCAACATTCAATAATATAATACATTTTACACGGTTTAAACTTGTGAAATAGAAAGTATGCATAAATATCCAGTATAAATTTTTTTTTTTTTTTTTATTTTTTATTCAAATCATAAAACCTTGTATATTTGTTAACATCTGATGAATTTGAATTGGAAAATGAATTTACATGTTGATGTAATGTATGACTATTTTTGTTTCTTTCACTCTTCCTTTATATTGTTTTATGAATACCTGTTTTCTCTCTATTCTATTCTCCCCCCTCTCTCTCTCTCTCTCTCTCTCTCTCTCTCTCTCTCTCTCTCTCTATCTTGCCTCGTCCTTGGTCTTGCTTTCTCACTTTCTCATTTTTACCTCTATCTGTCTAGTAATCTCTTCTCTGTCTCTCCTCCTTAATTTATATGTTTTCCTCCGTTGTGCCTGAGGTTCCTTCTTCCTTTTTCTCTCCCATTTAACCCCTCTCTCTCTCTCTTTTTTCTCTTTCCTCCAATTTCTCTCTCCCCTCTCTTTACTTTTTGGTGCATGAATATGCTTACTCTGCTACTTATTGGTATGATATGCTTGTAAATTATTAATGAATAATATCCAATGACATGTTTTTTGTTGTTTTTGTTTTACCTTGTATTGCTGTGCATGATCCCATTTAATTCAGCTGCCGATCTGCCACGTGTTCAAAAATACCCTTACATCACCCTTCCTATTTCTTTAACTAGATCAAACCTTTTGGCATGTAATAAGATACCCCTAATTTGAAGAAAGATAATGATCACAATTTCCATCTATGTGCTAGTATACGCTCTTAGTTTTCAATGTCATTTACATCATTAACATAGTGAGACTCATGTACACACGATTGATCAAGGCTGGCTGACAATGTGATCTATTTTTCAAATATTTGTCGGCGTCGAGTAACTAGTTTGGTTAAACTTTCATGATTACTATGTTCACTCAAATCAGAGTTCATGCGTCATGACGAGTATTGAACTGCTATAGAGAGTACTTTGTCCATGTTATCGCATTTTTGCAAAGTAAAAGCATGCTTCAAAATGGTGGCTGTATTGGACATGATTGACACATTTTTAATCACATCCTGCGGCCATGATACATCTCTTTTCACACGTTTCACATTCTCGATTTGACATGTTTGAAACGTGCCTTTAATCCTTTCAAAACGTCTATTCATTATCAAAAGGGCGTTAACTCCATGTCAAATATTCTAATTTAACGCCCTCCTGTCTCTATACTTCTAAAGAGAGGACAATATTTACTAGGCCACCAATAATGAGAGCAATCAGTGGCTTCATTCCCGAGAAAAGGATTGTCGAAAAATAATAATAATAATCCCCAGGAATCGAAATTTAATTTCAGGTATACCTGAAGCTAGTAACCTAAATATTGAGGTCTTTATCTTGTTAGACGTTGCCGAAGGGCAGAACGTGTGCATACGTCTCACTAGTATGCGGATTTGAAAATAATAATGAGTTTGATCGACATAGTTTGTCCTCATATAGTCAAACGCAACCTCTCATGAAAGCACGTTGGTTGATCGTTTCTTTTGATATGGTGTTAAACATGATGGTATTGCAAAGGTAAAAACGGTTTGAAAGAGCAGCTTTTAGCAAGATTTCTCCTATAATAATTATTTTTCAAACAATAAGATTGACGCGAATAGGTTGTCCACAAATAGCCGAACGCAACTTCTCACGAAGAGGCGTTGTTCAATGATCGTTCATTTTGCGATTATTTTAAAGACAATATTCATGATGTGCATATTTTGCAAGGTTAAAAGGGTATTGGAAAGTTTTATTTCTTCATTAAGATTGTGCATGTGTAGAAAATGTATTTCATATTAAACGATTCGCCCGCATAATCAATCGTAACTTCTACTACAATGTAGTTGTTTGAACATTTTCTTAACCATATAGTTAAACAGGGGGAAATGAAGTGAAAGTATCGTGTACAGCATATTTGCCTACACGTTTTTGAATTTTAATTGAATTTATCATCTTCTGCAACATACTAATCAAATTACATTTCGGCGATACAACATGAACAAAACATAAACAGTTTTTTATGTTTACACAATATGATAATAATAAAAATGTTGGATTTGGAATTATAAGATTAGTCGAAAACCTACGTCTGATATGGGCACGTTTGTTTATTTTACTATCATCTGAAACTGATTCTTTAAAGATACTATGTCCTTTTTGCAGCCAGACCTTAGTAAGTGACTGACTGACATCTATTTTTCGTTGGTAATAACATACATAAAATGAGCTGTAACATGTACATGAGCATTAAATTTGTCCACATCAATAACCCACCACTTGTAATAGCCAAAATTAAACTGATTGAATCTTTGTGTAGCACAAAACGTAAGACAATTCGGTAAAATGGTATAAAAATCAGACTGTCAGTTAGGTGATTGCAATCACTTAAGTCGATTCGACAACTGATGGTCGTTATTTTTCCCACTAAAAGCCTTTTTCAAACCCTTTAGCTTTGAGAGATGTTATAAAATTAGTATTGTCTTTCAACTGCCGTAAGACTTTAACCTTTTCATTTTTTGGGCCTGCAATTGCGACATTTAGGGGCGGTTAATAAAATCGGATCGTAGCTACATCGATATCGAATTCAAAAGCTTACGTATGTGTTTCAACGAAAAAAAACACGACTGAAGATCCTCTTTTATTACGTGTACATGATCTCTTTTCTATCGTTTTCTCTCAAGGAGCTTGGGGCTGTGCTTTACAGTGGTTCTATTCAGTGTTTCCTATCTCCGATAATTAAATTTACCAAGGTCAAATGAGATTGAAACTTTCCCAGAGGAAGATATGTAATATATTGCACAATATCTATAATAACAATTATATATATATACCCATATATATATATATATATATATATATATAAACACACCTCTTGGGAATATCTATAGATCGATACCTTACGTATTTCTTAAAACTCGTTTTTTGTGATGTTCTTTGATCAGTGGATCAGGTGGGAATATATGGCTGACGTAAGGAGTTAGGGTGAACGCAAATACGGTCATATCTAACAATGTAGATGCAGCGTTATGGGGGAGATTTCTTCTTCCCCCATTTCCGTTTTCTCGACAACCGATAAAAGGTAGATTTTTCTTTTTCTTATTTTCTCTGCAGGTCAGAAAATCTAGGAGACATAATGACGATTCTGAATGATATACGAAACCACCCTTCCCCCACCCCCTCTTTTTTTTTCTTTCTTCGGAGAAAATGTTGCGGCCTGTACCCCTGTGCCCCTATCAAAATAATCATGGGGATGTCCCCTTATACAGCCATTAAATTACCACAAGTTTTCCGTTCTTACATAATTTCATGATTTCCCTGTATGTAGGTAGGGGCCTAAATCCCCGCTAACTCGGATCCATTAAAATATATCATTACTATCGTTAGCTTTTGTTGTTGCTAATTTACTAGATATCATGTTTCTCTATTGTCCCATTTTCTCCTCAAAATTTCTTTTTTATCACTGCTATGGTGAATATGTCATTTCATCTTTTTTACTATCAAGTTTGAATTTTATCTGAAATATGTTCTTCTTCTCTTTTCTCGTCGCCTTTTTCTGTATGGTACGCTTCCTCTCACTTTCAGTATCATTTTGCACGCAGTTTCATTTGCGCTAGTCTGATATTATGCATCAGGAAAATATGTAATGAGAATAATAGAAAATATAGCTTTTCTTTTCCAGTTTTGCTCCGGCGAAGCGTAGATCATAAAGATACATGTCGCGGTGGAGCCCTCGATTTCAATCTAAATTCTGTAGAATAAAATATGTCATACGAAGAAGACCCGTCCTTCCTTCCATTTCCAGCTTTGATTATCGTATTATCTGGTAGGATTCGAGTACTCTCTATTGCCATGGACGTAATATGATAAACGTGAAATGTTTTTCGACCCGCCTATCTTTTCTAAATCATCATGATCCATTGGGGCGTTGAATGGTGCTTTTCATCTTGTAATTCGATTACTCGAAGATACGAGAAATAATTGCTTGATTCCAAGATTACGTTTTGGAGGGCAAACGGAGACGTGATGAAATCTCTCCTCCTCGTTCACGTCTTTCTTTTTTTCCTCTTGCACGTCTTTTGCTCTCACATTATTATCTCCTATTGGCTCTGTCTCATTCATCTCGCTCTATTTCTCTCTCCCCTATTCATACTCACTGCTCTCTATTTCTCTATCTCTATCTCCTAATATTTTTGGGGTCTCCTTTCCTCTCCCTCTCTTTCTGTTTCTCTCTTTTTATCCCCGTCTTTCTATCTTGTTCTCCTGATTGTCCTTTCCTCTTGCAATCTCACAATCACTCTTTTTCTCACTCTATTTAATTTATCAATAGCCCCCTCCTTCCCCCTCTCTCCTGTTCTCTCTTCCTCTCAACCTTCTCGTTCCATTTCGACCCCCTCGATTGTTCTCTCTTCCTCTATCTCTCAGCCTTCTCTCTCCCGTTCGGTCTACATTGTCTATGTCTATATCTCTCGTATCTCTCCGCGCGCTCTCTCTCTCTCTCTCTCTTTTTTTTTCTCTCCCTATCTCTCTCTCTCTCTCCCTCTCTCTCTCTCTCATTCTCATTCTCATTCTTTCATGTTTTCTCTGTATCCCTCTTTCTCTCTCTGCTTCTACCATTAATATGATGACGGTGTAATCTCGCGAGCTCGATATATCTGATTGCGCTGGTCTTTTACCCGGCACGCTAAAGTCCGGAATTAAGCAATAATCATGATGAACAGATGATGTCGGATCAATTCCCGGTAGCCATCATCTTCCAATATTAATCCACCTTCCCTGTCAACCTCCTGGTGAATTAGATCTCCTAATCTGATCAATGAGATGCACATTGTACATCACCATACCTGTACGTCTGGCCTCCAGTCTCTGAAACAGAAGTTCCCTGTGCCTCAAATACACTGTTGCCATTCAAGGCATCGTTTAACAATGTTAAATCTGAGATGCATGGCCCTACGTGTTATCAGTGTCTGTGATAATTATGGTGTAATATTGAAGCCCTAACAAAACATTGAGCTTCAAAATGATTATGAAGTGCCTCAAAAAAGTAAACATTTTTGAGTGACCGGTTTTTACCATACTCATTTTCCCCAATAGACTGAAGTGTCATAAAAACCATTAGGAAAACGAAAAGTTTGATTTCGATTTCCAATCATTAATATATTGTAAATCAGACAGGCTATCGGCTTGTAAAAGTCATGGAAGTCCTCACTGACCTAAAGGTTTATAATTATGACTGCAGCATGAGCTAAATCCAGGATTTTCTTTCAGAATCTGAGGCAATGTTACCGAGTCACTTTAAAGTTGGATATTTCTTTCTTAGCTCTTTTCATGAAGTAATAATTGTGACAAATAATAAGATTAATTTTTGATGGATGAAGTTTCTATTTTCTCAGAAATTCATGGGTCAACATATACGACTCTTTAGATTGACCAGCACAGTTTGGATAAGATATAAACTTCATAAATATTAAATCATATTGTCAATTTTTTTTCCTGAAAAGAGGTTTAAAATATATATTCAAAATCTATCGGAAACAGTTTAGTAAGATAATATAGATAATTTTCTTTTTGATAAGACCGCCGCGGGATATTTGAACACAATTATGAGAAAAACATTGAAGAAAATATTCAAAACCAAAGCAACAAATCATAAACAAATAACAACAACAAAAAAAATCAAATACATGACACTTATACGGAATCGGATTGTCAAGTGACATTTTCAATGGTCAATAGGGTAAATAGCACTTATAATCTATAATGTCTTGTTCTGTCTATGAAAAGTAAATGGATCTAAGCATACGTATTTGATAAACGCACAAACACTTTGTTTGGAAATTCGTTCGTTGATACTATTTAACAAATGGGGCCTGTCACCACGAAATGAGTCCAGTTGGTCAAAAATTATATTCCTGTTTTTAAGTATTATATGAATCTACATTAAGTAGGCTTTAAATTAAGGGGTCACACATTAAAATTGATAAATTATATCCAGAAATATGAACAAAAACCTAATTGGACTTTATAAACAATGGGATTACCCAGTTTTGAGAAATGCATCATTTTCGTGATAATTTCAGATTACATAGCCTATATTATTTGCCAAAAAATGTTAGAAGGAGATATTTTCGTGACCTAAGCTCTGGGGACATAAACTACAAGACATTAATAAGTCGATTTTTGGAAAAATCTTAAATGTGGTAGGTGGGTCAATTTTCAGTACATACACACTATACATCGCTATTACTACGATTGAGCCTAATGCGACACTGGACTCATTTCGTGGTGACTGGCCCCAAATATAATTGCATGTACATTACTTAAAAAAGGCACGCGATGATTGTGCTCCCTCTTCATCTTGCAGTGTGGCTCAGAAAACTAAACAATCCTTATTCCAAAAATGCAAAAAGAAGAATTTTGTATGCATTATTCACTGATTTGATATATATATAGTTATTATATTGCCATTTCCGTATAGCATACACATATCAAACGAAACGACCAAACGACTTCTTATATTCTTATTGTACCCTGCTTTACCTCCAACAGCCTTAGCACTCAGTGTATTCAATGAATAAATCCTAACAGGTACATGTACCTACTTACTACACCTGGGCCGCGTGATGATTAATGTTCCGCCGAAGCACGTAGGTGCTCCCACTTGGATTAAAACTCCGTTTTCACAGTCGGGAAAACTTTATCCACTTGACTACATCAGCTCTGTTATAATTTTAACCATATTCAGCATTCTTTAAAGAATTACTGCAGTTAAACCTGCATTAGTGACCACCTGTATAAAAAGACCACGTGTCTACAAAGACCACATTTTCTAGTTTTACTTGAAAATGGTTTCTCATTGAAACAGGTTTCACTGTACAATGGTTTCGAACTTCGATAAACCTTTAGAGGAAATAACCAGAAAAACCCTGATTCAAAATGATGTCTGTCCTATTTCGTCAGTAAGTTTTACAAAATTAGAACGCTCATCAAAAGGTATGAATATTTGATACACTCATTTCAAATCATTCGGATTACACGGCTCATTTTACATAAAGAGATAAAATGCATATCTTTTATCACAATTAAATCCCTTTTTTATTTGTAAGGATGGTATAATGAGAAAACGTGATTGCCCCAATCAAGTATGCATTACCATACATTGTTTAGCCTTGATACTGATGAAAATAGATAAAGAGAATTTGATTTATGTTGAACTATTACTTCATAGACCTGCGCCATTGTGTGTGGGTTACGAATACATTTTATGACGTGCATGCATGGCTATATATATTTATATATAGATGCATGTATATCTTTTGCTATTTCATTGTTACATAGTCACTTTCCACCCAGTGGGCAACATCTAGGGAAAAGGGTTCTAAAATGCATTTATTTTAATTTCCTGCCACAATTTTCTATTAAAGTGGATTGAAATAACCAACCAAGCTTCTTTCATCTCTAATGAATTCACGGAGTCGAAACTTGTGTATTTATAATTAATATATGTCAAGCCTGTAGCTATTCGGAAGAGTGCAATTCTTATCAAAGCTTATCAAAATATGATTAATGTTTGCTTTTATACTGGGGGCTTGCTGTCACACAATAACTCTTCGGGTGCTATCCCCGCCTCTCTGTACGGTCGCTCGTTTGCCATACGTGTCGTTTTGCACACGATTGATATGCACCGATTCAACTAAGGGCTGCTATTTGCAACACAAGGGTTTTGCACAAATACCCTTTTCTGGTCTTGATAATCTCCATGACAACATCGGTATGAATGAATATTGCACTGGAAACTGTTGAATAATCTTTAGTCCTGTGTGATATCTAACCATTGATGAATATATTGTAAAACAGGAAAACTTTTGTGTGGCATATAATTAGAGTTTCTTATCGAGCGGACCTTCAAACAAAAACAATTTTCCTGCATCGGCAATCAGTCAACTGACAAGAGCAATATCAAACCTTCAAAAGACCTAACAATACAGCTCCACAACACGAATAACCAAGAATGAGCCGATTTTTTATTCGCAGTTTGGAGTAGTTTTGGTGGTTTGAGTGACAAAGTTCAATTAAAGGAGCATCAAATATTGACAAATGTAACATGGGTTTAATGTTGTTTACTTGAATCAAATTGTACTAGATTTACAGTTCGTAATTTCCTTTTTAATATAAGAATACATACCCCCAACAAGTATTAAAACTGATACAAACGAATTTCCTGAAACACTCATAAACTCACAACCCCACGAAAGGGCTTAATTTATTACAGTAAGAATGATGTAACGGTTTTTCCTTCTAACATCATTTTGGGGACTGTATAAAGACTTTTATCTTTTAAATATGCTGCTTGTATGTGCGTGAAGTTGCTATGATACACTTCTTCGGAGAACATCCGCCCGCCCCCTCCCCCCCCCCCATTTTCGAATACATGTTTCAGTACTTTTAACAATGTCACTGATTGCGATTGAAAAGGTGAAGGCAACTAGGCAAGAGTGGAGAATAGTTAGCAATCAACACCACGGTAGATTTTAAAGATTAAAGTTCAGAACAGGTGACGCCATCGCATTTGTGAAAGAAAGTGAAACTGCTCTGAAACAGCTGGTATAGGTTGATTATGTGGTAGATAATAATTGATGTATATTGTTAGGTTTCAGAAAAATGAAATTGAAATGAAATTGTCTTGCAGAAAGTCACATGCCGCACTGCATGCATGCAGAAAGGATATATGGGGTTGCATACACATGTGACATGAACATTTGGTCCTAAACTTTCAGCTATTTCGTGTCATATTTCGAATATGAGGTCATTTAAAGAGTAATCTTTATCAGACGACGTTTCTACTACGTGTATGTTCCCCCTTCAAACTAACATACACAGCATTTAAGAGAGAAAGAAAGATATATATATATATATAGAGAGAGAGAGAGAGAGAGAGAGAGAGAGAGAGAGAGTGGGAGAGAACGACTTATTTGTCATCTTTAGCGGAACTCGAACCTCTTCCTAACAATCACTCATCGCCTTCAATATGTTGAAATGAGCAAAGTTAACATCCCTGTATATACATGGGTATTAACGTAAAGGTTTGAGAGAGGAATGGATTTTTGCGAGATGACTATTTGCTTGGTGAATCTTCTTGTCCACCATGGTATTCCATTACCCTCGTCCGTCAGGCGAGTGAAACAAGAGGAAAACGAGAGGGCGTCTTTTATTCTTTTAATGTATCATTGTAATATAATATGTGGGATAAATATACCAAAGGCTTCAAGATTATTTAACTGTTTCTAGGGTAAGATTAATATATCCCGACATTAGACTGGATTTCATGGAGCTATTTTGGAAAATGGGTCACTTGGCAAAGCCATCATGTTGCATAAAATAATCCAACCTTTCATAATTGGTACATAATTATTGTCTAGTGCAAAATGTCACCTATGGCAAACGAGCAACCATGCAGGGAGGCAAATATAGCAAGCAAGGTGTATCGTTAGAGAGCATATATGCATCCAAACCGTCTATTATGATAAGTCATATCTCCTTTTGTGTGTGTGTGTGTGTGTGTGTGTGTGTATGTGGGGGGGGGGGGTGGTCACCCCCTTTCCCCACCCCTTGTCCTCTCGGTCCGCCTCTGCTGTGGTACATCTAAGAAATCCTATACTCTTTCTTTTTCTACAGTTTCGATTCCTCACTGCGTATGCTTAATATGAATACACAACAATAATACCAGGTGTTACGTTCGTTTTAGACTTATGATTGTGAAATCCAAGACTTCATTAATTAAAAACTGCGCTTTCATGTCGTTATTAATTTTCAATTTTCAATTTTTGCATCCCAAGAAATCATAATTATCCTGTAATGCAATGCCGTGCACATTTCAAGGATTGTTGTCGGTGCCCCTAGGCTCGCACACCACACCGTTGTGTCTTAATATTAGGTATTTATCAGAAAAGAACATGTAATAGAGTTTTTGTTTTACATCCCTCATACGAACCTTGAAGATTATCATCAAGAACATAGAAATACATTGTCATACCTCATCAAGGACAAAAGAGGTTATTATACAATAATTAATATGGTCGAATGATGGTGATACAAACGATATCATTATCATGTCTTAAATATCATTACATACTTACTTTTTGTTGATCAATTTAGGGACGGGTGGATCTGCATGTTAAAAGCAATAGTAATTCCTTTTGGAAAGGCTCTCAAATTACGTACAAAGATCCCGACAATATGTTGGATTATAACTGTCTGCGTAAACAAAATCTGTAAAAAAAAAAGCTAATGATTGAATATAAATTGAGCACCGTTCATTTATATGTCAAAACTCTATATAGTTTTCTCAATTCAAATGAAGTTTGATATTGTTATTGTATATAACGTTACCTTGCAACATAATAATACCTTTCACTTGAGCATCTCCTGTGCATCCTCGGTGCTCCAAATAGTCTGAAGCAAATTTGTATCTGCTTTAATATTATGTAAACAATTAATAACTAAATGTCTATTTTCCCCTGTAAATTCAATGTTTTCAAAAATATTTTTCGTTACTTCAGAATGAACAGTGGACTGGTTAAATCCGGGCCTTTGTTGCATTTTTTTTAGATGTATTAAAGCTTTACTATGTCACAATCTTTAGAAACTAATCTTGACAAATGAATTTCTCACTTTAAAATTATAAAAAACTCGGTACGGGTATGAATAATATAGATGATAGTTATTTTGACAGAATAATAATTTTATCATCTTTAATCTTCAACAAAGTCTTGCCTATAGAGAGATGTTTGGATGTACCCATGAATAAGTAGATGAGAACCGGAAAGAACGTAGTGTAGAGACCGTAAACAGCTCTAGTTCTTAATTGTATATAATTGTTGTGTGTGAATGTGTGCGTATGTTTGTGCAAGCATATTTAATTGAAATCAATATAACTTTTAAAAATATATTTTGGGGGAATAATGTTGCTTCCAAACATAAAAATAGTACCTTCAACTTCACCGCCCCTTTTTGACCCCTTGTTGGTCTCGAGAGTCTGGGGCAACCCGATATTGGTGACACCTGTTTGCTTACGATTCATTAACGCGAACACAAATTCCCGCCGGCAACCTTAAAAAGATTTAGAGATTGATAAAACCAACCGTGCCTTCTCATCCTTCCGACCGACCTGGCACCTAATGACCGGGAATGAAGACGCCTAAGACGAGATAGGTTCTGACGTAAAAAACAATTTTACCATCTCCCTCTCTTTCTATTTGTCTGTTTCTCTCTGTCTCTCTGTCACCCTCTCTCATTAACACACACACACCTACACACACAACGCAGCACACGCACACGAAAAGCCCGATCACCCTCTTTCTCTTTATCTATCTGTTCATCTCTCTTTTCTTTCTTTGTCTATTCCTCTCTTTCCTCTTGTTCTCTTTCTGTTATCTCCTTACCTCTCTTTCTCTCTCTTGTGCTTTTTCTCCAACTTTTCTCCAACTGTGTCTCCCTTTACCTCCTTTTATCTCTGTTCCTTTTCATTCTCTCCCTTTGCCCTTCTTTGTTAGACTCATTCTTTCTTTCTCGTTCTCAGTCTCTTTCTCTCCTTCTCCTTCCCTTCTCTATAGTTGTTAGGCGGGAGTGCGTTGCATTTGCGTGTGTGATGGGCGTGTGTGTGTGCGGGTGTGGGTGTTCGTCTTCTCTAATCTCTTGTTCAATGTTTCCTTAGCCATTCTTTCTTAACATTTTCTCTCAGTCTTTTTCTGTCATTCTCTTTCTCAGTCTCTTTCTCTCATTCTCCTTCTGTTCTCTATGGTGTGTTAAGTGGGAATGCGTTGCGTTTGCTGTGCATGTGCATGATGAGCGTGCGCACATGTGGGTGTGGTGAACGTCTTCTCCAATCTCTTTCTCAATGTTTCCTAAGCCATTACCCCCCTGACCCTCTTGGGGCGTGTGTACATGTGGGTGTGGGTGGGTGTCTACTATAATCTGCTTCCCTAAAATTCCTAAAATTGTCTCCCTGTCCCTCTTTTACTCTGTATCCACCTATCTTTTTCCAGACTCGAGGGAGTGCGTTTGGTGTGGGTGTGTGCATTTGTGTACATGAAAGTCGAAATGTATACCGTGTGTGGTCCCTCTCTCCCACTCCCCCCCCCCTCTCTCTCTCTCTGTCTGTCTCATTTTTCCAACTCCTAATCAATGTCTAGCTGGCCTTTCGTCTCTCCTTCTCTCTTTTCTTAGATAGAACGAGTCAGACAGTTCACGAGACCGACAAAACAATGAAATTAATAAAGGAATGATAACAAGAAATATCGAACTTGCGGGTTGTCGGTCTAGTGCGTGAACCCTCCGAAAAGTGAATGCAAGGCCCACCAAACAAAGGTCGTTGGTCTTATGGGTCTGTAAGTCTGTTGGGCTGCTACAATATCAATCAACATTGGAGCATGACGTTTATTGTAGTGTGTATACAAACATTTAACCAAAAGATTTCATGGTTAAGTCCAATAAAAAAGGTTTGCTTAACCATAAAAACTAAAAAGGATGATGTGCCAAAATAAAAACTGTGCCTCCTTGAACGGCAGCTATTATCAAAATACCACATAGACAATTTTTCAAAGTTCACATTGAATGTCAATTATTCGCCAACTGGAATTTAGAATAGAGATCTAGAGTGGTAATCGATTTGCTTTTTCTTCCTTCTTAAAAATCTGAAATACAACAGTTTCTGGGTCACATACAAATAGCCGTACCATTTAAAATATAAAGCTCAGTGCTGGTCATACTATGTCATTTTAAAAGAAGCTGCCTGGAAGATTTTCTGGTTGATTTACATTTCTACGGTATGGTGTAATGATATAACATTATTAATGAGGTTTATGATTCATCATAATTATAATAAACGTACTAGAAATTGATGGAAATCATGAATTATGATATTGCCAATAATAACGTTAGATTTGTATAGAGCATGATAAACACAATTTAATGCAATATGCGCTTTATGTTAAACAAAAAATGGAGAGCATAAACATAATACTATACCGTAAAAAAAAAAGGTTTTATAGCTTTCTTGAAAAGGAAAGAGAGAAGATTATTGATAATGAACTTCCATAAAGCAAGAGGTGACGCCAAGAAGGATCAGTTTCGATATTGTACTCACGTTTACAGGGTGAAATACCAGAAGATGTTGTGATGATGACCGAGGAGTACGTACTGAAGTGTGTTTATGAACTGATGATCAAGTTGTGATCTATACGATGGAGAAACATTGCTCTGTGCTTTCAAGCAAATGATTGATACCTTCAATACCATACGTTTTTCTACATACAACCAATGGAGTTTACATTTTGTTAAATTATATTGCATGTTATTCTTAAATTTAATCATGCTTCTTGATCCTTTCTGTACCCACCCCCTTCTCTCCTCCCCCCCCCCTCTCTCTCTCTCTCTCTCTCTCTCTGTCGCCCTCAGATGAAAATGGCGGAAAATACTCATTTGAAAAAGTTAAAAAGCGATCTTCTCATGATGTCTCGTCCACAATGAGGTATCACTAAATTTAATTACTCATGTATCACTACACCGATTTTATTTGTTTTTGATACCAAAACCAAAACATTACTTGTCACACTCTTGACAATGCAATAATTTGTTCAAAGACAACGCTACAAGGGGAGGTGGATTGGACCAGGTATAGTGGTTTGTTCACCTGACTCTCAATCCAAGGGTTGAGGGTTCGAATCTCAGCCCAGCACCAGTGTCCTTTGGCAAGACTTTTTGCCATTCTCCACCCACCTGGCAGGTGTACATGTGTACCTGACAATAGCTAGGTCAATAATAACTGCAGGGCCCTCAGGAGGAACAGCATTGAAGCTGATGAGGCTCCCCTGGGTAAACGAAATTATGACTATTATAATAACAATTGCTGCAATGTTTACCTCTTTTCATTGTTTACGGGAGAACACAATATCAAGCCTCGACTTCAGTTAACTGCTTCACAAAATCGATATTTCAATCAATAGTTATAGCCAACATGACACCCATACATATCGTAACCCATAAAGCGAATCAGTCTATCAGTAATCAATATTCATATCATTAAAACAAATATGACGCTCATAAATCTCATATGTCATTCAATACGCGAGTTGTATATCACTTTATCTTCCAACGATCACTTTATTTTTCAATATTCCCGATACCGCCTTTAAACCTTTATGCAAAGTAATTGAAAATGAAATTGAATAGTGTGAAGATATAGTGCAGATTATATTACATCATAAGGTCGTTTATTACGGGAACCGTCAAACAAGTTAAGTATCACTGCCTTACAATCAAATCAAAGGAAAATAGAGTGATTTTTTTGTAAATGCTACTAAATGCACAAAACTAAGTCCGCGTTATGTGGACAGCAAAGCCGATAAAGAGAGAGAGAGAGAGAGAGAGAGAGAGAGAGAGAGAGAGAGAGAGAGAGAGTGAGAGAGAAAAGAAAAAATAACAACTTTTTCTAAATACAACCCCAAGTTGCTCAAAATCATGTGGAAGAATCGTTGATTCAATCTAAATCTTCTCAACCCACTAACTTTATGTCTCCCAAATCCCAATGCTTACATTAAACACTTTATGGATGATGTCACTCAATAAGCCCTTGGTGATTAACACCGTATTTATAAATTTATGTCACGCTCTAAGAAGAAAAAGGGCCACGAGAGGCCTGCTTTCTCAAATTATATTTTAGGGTCACTGCTTTATCTTAATTATTGATGGGCTACTGTTGCTCCTAGTGCAAATGTACCCATCAATATCCACGCTGTTATTAAAATGATTTTCTTGGCGAGGTAAAGCTTCATTGACTTCTGCACATGCATGTTTGATTCGGGCAATCTAATAACACCAAGAGAATCCGCTGAATAAGATCAAGAAGACGAAACTTGACCTAGTTTACTTCAACAGCTAGTGGCGTAGCGTGGGTCTGAACAGGGGGGGGGGGACAATATTTGTGCCAAAGAGTGAGTGAGGGAGGGTGTATTGAGGTTGATTCCCTTTTTCTTCACGTTGCCTTCCCTTTCATTTTGTATTCCCTCTCTTCTCGCTGTTTCCCCCCTTCCCCGATTCGATAAAATATCTAACATAAACTGTACAGCAGATAATTTTCATTCTCGTGATCTCTTTAGCATGAACTAGTTATCTTTACGAAATGTGAAAAACATCCGTTTCCCAGCTCTCATTTTTTACTATTTTTTCTTAAACACTGCGTAGTATTTGCATGAATCTGTATTCGTGCTAACACCGGCAGTGTCTGGCGAGTCACGTGATTTGATTTTGTCGCCTGATTAGTCACATCTGCTAACTCTGCTCGACGAATAGGCGATCGTTCTCTATTCTAATGTTTGTGATATACTCATTTATACATCGGATACGAGTTTATGTGATTGGTAGTCTGCTATTCAGACGTTGGATTTTAAGTCACCACACTTTGGAAAAAATCGAAAGCAATTCAATTCAATTCAATTCAATACGGGTTTATTCATATGACGTTCTGGCAGCCGAAGCTGAATTGCAGGTCATTTATACAATAAAAACATCATGATATTTAAAATACACTGAGCATTATACATGTTAACATAAAATAAAATTAATGACATATAAAAGGATAAATATACTAGATACATTTATACACATAATAGGCAACATCATTAAACATAAACATATACAAAAATACATGAAGCTTACTTTTTTGAAAAATAACCGTTTAAGATACGAATGCAAAGGAAAGGAATGAAGAAGACGAAAAAAAAAAGGGGGATGCGCTACTTAATCCAACCATAATCATTTGAAAATAAGGTTCAAGCACATTCATTTTCTCAATTTTTGATGAAACATAGGCCTACATAATTTTCTCGGGCTCAGATCCTACTTTATAGTGTACCTTCGTCTTATTTCACCTCTCCCGTTTTTTGTTCAATATAATAAACATGCACAAAGGCCTGCTCTCATTAGTTTCAACTTCAATTTACAAGCCTAGCTATGAACTACATGTAGATTACCTAATATTTCACTGCAAACATATTTGTCTAATTTCAGTCTAAATGCCATGTTATTGTATTTATATCGCCGTATGTTAATTCGATTCTATCATTACTTTCATGCCCTGATATCATTGTATGTGTTTCCATACCTATTAAACGAATCCTGTCAAGTTTTTTTTCTTCTCCATTTTTTATTGTTCATTGTGTATGATTTATGTCATGAATGTGAATGTGAAATATGAAATAAACTGAAACTGAAACTGAAATAACTAATAATATGAAAAACATACCTTAAATTATATTGCTCTTACGTAGGTCTAGTTGTTAGTGATCTTGATATATATTTTTAATTTTTATAATAATCAAAATCCTGAAAGTTATTCTCACACACTACAAATATAGAAAATCTAATATCATACTATAATGAAATTTGGCTGTAAAATATGCACACACATGAACAGATGATAATATACAGTGCGTCCCAGAAAAAACGAAACCGAGAATTTCTAGAAAGTTGAGTTTCTGCCCTTTCATATGACACCTCAATCAGGAAAAATGAGCGAGGAATGACAAAGTTCTGTTTGTTTAAAATAGTGCTTGCATTTCCATAATTTTATTAAACGAATTCGTTTTCACTGGCTGCCTGCCGTATCAATAAACGAAATTAACAAAAGACCTAACTCCGTTTCGTTGACAATCAGCCGTAGACGAGAGTCTTCATGCATGGCTGATTGTCAACGAAACGGAGTTAGGTCTTTTGTTAATTTCGTTTTTTGCTACGGCAGGCACCCAGTGAAAACGAATTCGTTTGTTAAAATTATGAACATGTACGGGCTACTTTAAACAAACAGAAATTTGTTATTCCTGGCTCATTTTTCTTGATTGAGGTATCATATTAAAGAGCAGAAAATGAACTTTCTAGAAATATGAATTTTTCTTTGAAATTCATATACCGCCCGCAAAATTACTTTTTGGTTTCCTTCCTTCAAATTGCTTTTAATCACTCATGCGTGAAATATGCATTATCTGAGTAGCATCAACTGAAAGAGGAGACTCTAAGCTTTCCAAATATGTATCATTCATTAATTATGGTTGTGATTAAGTTATGATAAAACATCGATACTTCTCGGTTTCGTTTTTTCTGGGACGCACTGTATAGTAAGGGGACAAATAGTCTGTTCATCTACTCTACTGAAACTGGGAAGCTTGCACCATAATATCAAGTAAAATACAAAGCTGGAGTCGGGCAAAATCGTAACCAAAATAACATCAATATTTACCAAATGTTATCAAAGATATATAAAATGTTGTATATATTACATACAACAAGTATATCAAATAAATATATTTTCTTCAGGTTGCTCTTTTCTATTCGACATGCGAAACTGCAGCGAAAATGTTCCTCTAATTTATGGAAATATATTGGGGATGTGGGGAGGGGGGCTACGTGGGGCTAGCGGTAGTTCTGAGGCAAATTCGTTTACTTTTGTAGAATATAGATAGAAATTGCAATACGAATGTATATTCTTATTCATACGGGATTTTGAAAATTCTGATAAACATAACAATAAACTAAAACAAATTATCTTTATGTATCTTTGGCCGTTTGGTTCAGAAAATAATTATCGAATTAATGAACATTTACCTTCTTAATAATTAGTTGCCAGTCCCTAGATTCCGATTTGTTAAGTGAATTTTAACAATCAGGATATCAGATAGAGAACATGTTTTACATCTTGTGATTGAAAGAAAATGACACGACCTTATTTCCCCAAATTCCCGGCTCCCAGAATTACTATATATATATATATATATATTTATTTGTACGTTTTTTCGCATGTTTTAAGATAACAAAATATTTCTAAAAAGTAGCATAAATAAAAAGTGAAAATGATGGGTTCAATATGCCGGCTTGCACCCACAGGCATCTAAAAAATGTATTTATTTATTTTTTACTATTTTTGAGATTTAAGATTGTATTAAATTTGAAAATTATGCGTTTATGCTTAAAAATGGATGCGTGTTATAGTAGAGTGAACATAATACAAAAAAAATGTCCTGTGTGATGCTCTTTAAAATGAATAAATAGAAACATCTATACACTCGCACTAAAACGCACATCGAGTCAACTGGATGGAAACCGTTTTGTTTAAAGTCACAATAACTTCATAACTCTATATGCATGTTAGTCTTCAATAACATATCGAAATAATTATTTTGGGAACATCGCTTAATACGAGTTTTGTGGGATGATTAAAATGAATACTTATATAATTATGACAACTTTTATGACTTTCGACTTTTTTTGTAATAAAGATTTTTTGGTAAAGGTATGAGTATTGTGCTTTCAGTCAAACGAAAATGTGGGTTATGAACATTATTGGGTTTTCCTCTTTCACCGTGCATTGACACGTTCTTGAAAAACGTATGTGTGTAAAGAATACTACACATGATTTAGTATCCGCTCTATCTGCACGCCACTTCAAATTAATGCTTTTGCTCGAAACGTAAGGAAACAACGTACCAGGGAAGCTAAAACATTCTTCCCCAGCGCAGCGGGCGTCTATTCGTCGAGTTCATCCGTATTACCCCGCACTCGCGTTCCGAAACTCACAACCCACACGCGCGTTCGGAAACTCACAACCCACACGCACGCACGCACGCATTTCCATTCTATTGCTAATCCACGCTCGCCGTTGGAGGATTTTAAACCCTCTAGAAGGCTTAGGCGCACACAGAGTGCACCGCTTGTTCACCATCTAACCCTGATGGCTGGCCACTCCAGTAAGCACTGACCGGACCTCTACCACGACCCCCGAATTGAATCAAAACAGGAATAAAATCAAAGCCGTGCTGTTCAGTCACTTGCAAACCGAGGCATCGAATCTGGATGTGTTTTATTTTTGGTAAAAAGGCGAAAAGGCATTTTTTTTCTCTCTCCTTTTTTTTTTTTAGAGAGAGAGAGAGAGGCGAGTTTGCGTTTACAACTCGTCAATAATCAGAAACGGGCCTTGATTTGGTCGAGCGGAAAAAGCGTGGCAGGTGAAAATTGGCAAACATTCTTTTCAGACGACTTGGTTGTTAAGTCTTCTTCCAAGGACGACCTGAGCTGAATTTCTTCTTGCATTCTCTTCCTTCTTTCTCACTGATTTCCGTCTGAAATTGAATTTACCTTGCGGCGGTGAAGGCCGCGTGCTTCATTTCAATATTGTCCAGTCGATTGAGGATTTTTACAGGGATTTTTTTTGGTGAGCTTTACGATTGGACAACTTTCAGCTGGTTCTGCTTCTAATAAGATTGGTTACGAGTGAGAAGGATACATACCATTCACTCCCGTTAAAGGAACTAGACAAATTGATCTCTGAATGGAATGGAATAAATCCCGTCTTCTTCGTTTTCATTTGGAAATAGGTAAGTAAACGTTGCATTGTGTTAACTTTGATAATGTGATTCAATTAATGATCGTTACTGGTTACAACAAATCAATGGACAAAAAGAAATCTACAGTATTTTTTGATCAAATCCAATCATATTCGTGAAGAAAGAATGTTTAAGTCCACCAATGTCAATTTCATAACCAAACTAAATCAGCCTTGAAGATTGATTTTCACTTGTATCTTAAAAGTAACAATACCAACGCTCCTGAAATAGGGTGCAGATTTTAGCCCCTTGGACATGGCCAGACTAACAGGGGTGCGACACTTTGAGGGCATAATATCTAAGAATAAAATTGAGTGAACAATGTCTTTTGTTTGTGTGTGTATTACTGAACAGTCATGTTATGATTTGAAACAGATTAAGGGGAAATAAATTTACTTAGCCTGATAGATGTAGCAAAGAACTGTATCGACTTGGTTGAGTGGTCTCTGAGTACCACTTGATAATCAAAACCGATACTCATCTAGGATGAACGAGAGATGAACAGATAACGTTTACAATGGGGTCCATGATGACTTATGGATAACATAAGGAAGTAACATCATACAAATAATATAAATCAGTGAGGGTGTCAGCAAAAATTTATCGTCACAGGCTTTACATTTGGACCTGTCTGGACAACTGGGGATAGCCGAGGGTTTTGGGATTGTATCGAAGGTAACGACGGTTGAACACTGTACTAACTCCCGAACATACATGTAGGATTTCGATGATTTAATTCACAAATGTTAACCTCGGTCCGTATTTCAAAGATCTAGCCCTGCTAGTGTCAACTAAAATGTGTACATACATGTACGGTTAACCACCGGTCAGCACTATATGAGACAAATATATGCATGGTGACATGTCAGCTTTCGACCAATCATTGGACAATGATTTACCTATGCACTATACATTTCATGAAGGGATACAATGTCGGATGAAAGCAAGTAGGGTGTTCTGTGTTAACATTACGATTTAACGCCTTATGGCTCTTGTGGTACGACATGAGTTGTATGATTCACGAAGGATTACAAAAGAGTATTAGTAATTCTTGCGAATATTGTGTTATTAAAGCTAATCTTGAGCTCTGGTATCGGAATCGTATTTTGAGAGAAAATAGCTATGATTTATTTTGGATAGTTTATCCTGCAGTAGATTGGTTATTTGAACCAGTGAAACAAAAACAAAACCGCACCAAGACTTATTGGGCATCATCTTCGATTAAAACCACAACTCCCATTTTATTAGTGTTAAGCACATGGTGTTGGACCTACATACATTGATTTCCTTATCTTCCTATGCTCATTTCTCAGCCACTATACATTTTCTACCAAAATTGTTTGGCGCATGTCATTTATTTGTAATCTTGAAAATTCAGCGTAAGTTTCGTTGGCTTCTGTGAACATTTATTTTTGATATTTTTACCAGAACTCAAGTTTATCTGTAATGATTCTGAAGTCGTGTCTAACTCCTGTTTCACTATAAAACAGTTATTTAACTTAGGTCATGACTAAGTTAGACACGATTTCAGAATACGGGCCATGATCGATGTTTATACATCAAATGAAAACTTACTTGTGACTTATTTCGCCCAAGGTAAACTCGTTTTAACGATGCTTGCACTAGCCTGTATTAATTTGTAGCCTTGAGTTAGTCTAAGGACACTAATCCGTTCTAACAGTGACGACAATATTTTTCTTAATACACAGGATTACTTAGTCACAACTTCTTACATGGAAAACGTAATCTTCTTTGAACAGTTCTCTGTAACGTCTAACGAGCTGTACTTTTACGATCGCGTTTCGTATATCCCAGGCTCGCTTTATTTCTCATTGAGAAAAACAAGACCGCAACCGGATACCGCATATCAAACTTACGGGTAGGGTATGGGAGTGTTTATCAAGACAAATGGAGGTCGCCACATCAGTCATTCTATGGTGAAACTTAGATCGAAGGACAAGTTTTGTGAAAGTCACGATCGCCGATGACGCTGTCGGGTTTAATTGACAAGACAACAATAGCAAGAAAAAGAAAACAACAAGGAAAACAACAAAACAAGGAAAACAACAAAACAACAAAATGCTACCATTTCTTTAAAAATGGGAATCAAGGTTTGTCACATCAGTTGGAACTTTAGATCAAGAGCCAATGTTACCTTTGGGTAGTAAGAATAGTCTTCAAAGTAATGGTTACGAACTGTCTCGAAAATTGACATGGGCAAAATTATTGACACGAATTCGTCTGTAAGGGAAACCACATGGTCGCTACTGGAGTCATCCAAAGTTCGGAAATTTAGATCATGGGACAAGGTTCGCAGGGGTGGAGGCATCTCTGTACAATTGTATAGTAATCTAATAACTCGTAAAGGATTTTAGGGGTTATATCTAAACAAACAAAAGAAAACGACAACTACAAAAACGAACTAAATGATAGCCTCTAGTTTGTGTGAAGGGAAACCAAAAAGAAGCCGCATCATTCATTCACAGTTGAAATTAAATGAAGGTATACCATAAAGGATGAAGCATCGTTGAATGCTCATTGAGTAAGCTTAGAAAAAGAGAGACAGCAACATTATACTTTAAAAGAATAGATAGGTTAAGTGTACTTCCAATTCTTAAAATAGTATTATCACGTTCAATGCAAAACTACGATTGATAGATTGCATTTATTTACTGGGTTCATTTTAATGAGCATTTTATGGCGATCCTTTGTACTTTTTTTTTTAATTACTAGATCAGCCATTTTTAAAGTGGGCGGCTTTTTAATTGATGCATTTTAATTTTACGATTGCGAATTATTCCCGGTACATGTATATTCTGGATAGACATTATTATTTTACACCTCCAGACACAGGAGTAGCGTTGGTACAGTTCTAACAGAGGGTGACATTCTTATGGGAGGGGGGGGGGGGGGGTTCCAGCGGCTCTATTCAGTGTTAGGTATATTAAATGCTAGAGAAAATGCCGTCGAGTTTGGCAATGTATAAGAATCATCCCCCTGTCAAGTTTTCTCTCACCTTCTTTAGTCGCCATTCCATGGAAGGGGTGGGGGCGTACCCCAATGCTCCCCTTTGCCGCGCCTTTGCTTGCAAGCTCTTTTACACATTTTAGAACATTTTTTCAAGCACCGTTGAAGGACTGTCCTTGACGCTGCATCAATGTTCATCGCCCGTGACAAGAAGCACGTATTATATCCCTTACGGCGCCAAGGTTGAATTTTTCCATCACTAATTCACTGTCTTCTTTGGTATGTCTATGGGAGCTTATAGTGACAAATCAGGGTGATAATTGTGCGTCGAGCCTAGGCACTTTCCAAGGTTAGTTTCAGGAATCGAGGGTATATTAAGAATACTCTCGTCAGAATAGCATAGTCGTATGTGAGGAAAGCGAACCATGTCTTCAATCACTTGAATGCTACGTATAAACGACAGTCATTCTGCAACATCAAACTGATCTGTACAGTTGTCAAGAAAAGAACATTGACAAAAAAGATACAAATCATTTTCTGTTAAATTCTATATAAAATATATAATTTGGTTCGATTTCATTACGATAACATATTGAATAAAGCTAGCACCTATGCAAACTTCCTTTTGACAATTTTGTCAGTTGAATCTCCTTAATTATAGTGCCTAAGAAGTTCATGGAAATGAGTAGGTCTGTATATCTACAATAAAATATTTCTTTTCTTCTAAAATACTATTTTTTATTTAGGTATGAGAAATCATAAAATCAGTGTTGCGTGACATCCGGAATGCCTCCCTCTCATCGAGTTCTCCCCCGGGTAAAGAGTGGCAAATGCAAATCCATATCGGTTGGTACCGCGGTTTAAGGATGGCCTTCAAAATCCATAAAATGATTCTATGTAATATGACGAATTACAAATGTGAAGTGCTTGCTAAGAACGAATGTATCGTGATATCACGTGTTTAGATTTTAAATGTCAAATACATTTAGTTGACAGTATATCGACTATATCGGTGGTGTTGCGATGTATAAAATGTCTTTCCGTTAGGATTGAATGTATGTGGAAATATTTTTAAGGATAAACATAGATTCGTTCAACTAGAAGTATGTTTGATGGCTAAAGTAACGTTCTTAATAGCCAGTAGCTTATTGTATACTGCTGCAGGCTAAAGGGCGATCGGGTAATATACAGCTATCAGAATATGATTCTGCACAATTTTCTAGATGAGGAAAGAGTGGTGCGCATTTTAGATTTGAATGCAGACGACAATAAAGAGGGTGGGGGTACACAATAATCGCGTGCAGATCGGTTGATCGTATTATTGCCACATGCTGGGAAAGACGTTTTATGTTTTCTTCGCAGTTTTACATCATTCTGTTTCTAGTCTATTAGATTTAAATGTATGTATCATACACGTTTAAGCTGCATATTATAGGAGGTCACTGAGTGCGAGCGATGTTATATTCCCGTTCTAATTACGCGCAAAAACCCTAATAAATGATGTACGGATTATTTGAATTCTGCTATAATTCGTGCCATTGTACCTACGACTCCTTCAGCTAAAAGTCTACCAGCATTAAACACTGAAAACGTGATTTTTAGACGAAGGATACTGAATAATATTATGCGTTTAAATTATCTGTCACGCTGATATTTATAATTATGCGATTTACATCACCCTCAAAACCTTGAGCTAGAGATAACCATACCAATTCATATTCGTGGTGTGCTGTGTTTGATATGCTAGATGCAGCAATTATCTAAAATAAATAATAATAATGATAACAATAATAATAGCCTAAAAGTCCACCTGCAATACGAAGTATCCTTACACAATTTTAACGTGGTAATGCACAAGCCTAAACATGATTTTATTTAAACACGATCATTTTACCATAATTTCTACAAAATCGCATTGAGCTAACAAAATCAAAGTCACAACATCAATACACGGTCGATAAACATGCATTATAATGATAAAAAACAAGTCAAAATGTGATGTCGTTTAATAATACGTTTTTGCAGCAGTACACTTGGTTTCAATTTAATTTAGTGGGAAAACAGATGATTAACATACTTTTATCTATCATTTCCTAAACATAATATGGTTGAGTATTTCTTGCCAAACACCTAATATGCCTCTATCTTTGCGTCTGCTCATTCGATCATCATGTGTTGGCAACTAATTTGCACTGATCTCATATTATTTGCCAAGTAAGCGATCGATTTATAATCACTCGGAGAACATTAAAGGTGTATCTTTTACAGGTCGACATAATTATAATTATGCTTTACCTCGAGCACATTCAGTAATATAGGAAAGAAAGAATAAAACCGCGAGTTTTGGGTCAACAAACGTTTCTGTAAGCTTATTATTTGTTTCTTAATTGAATAATATATTTTCGATTTAGAAGAGGATTATTGAATACCCAAAGTTCTACAGCGTAGCCATGGTAACGATTTCATCTTTGGTCGGTATCACTTTCTTAAACATTAATTTCACCATACACTACCAATGCAGACATGACCAGCTTTACTAAACGTCCACGTGTTAACCGTCAATATCATTGTCATTAACATTGTCATAATTGTCATCATTATCATCACCACCACCACCACCGTTGTTTTCATCATCATCGTCATAGGTCCTGTAATCAAAAACATTGTCACCATTTCCATCTTTATCACCATCATCTTAACTACTGTCGTCATAATCATTATCATCATAACCATCTGAAACGTTTTCATCATCATCATCATCATCATCATCATCTTCTTCTGCAACATCTACATCACCATCATCTTCATCATCCTAACCACAATCTTTCCTTCCTCATCTTCCTTCTCCTTCACTTCTTCCTCCCCATCATCCTCTTATCATAATCATCGATATCGCGTCATCAACGAGAGCAGATTAAGGAACCTTGATCGTCTTTTTTGTTTTCATCACTTCAATTGCCAATGATAGTATAATGACAACCATGAATGAAGGTAACTACAAAATCATGAACAATAAATATTTTGTTAAAACTATTCACCCTTATTTTCGTATAGATCTTTCATCATGTGTACTAACACATGCAATATATATCATATACAAAATATTGAAATTGTTCATCAACAAATGCAGCACTAGTAAAAAAAACTGAAGAATATGCACCAAAAATAAATCACACGACCACTGCCAATTCACAATTTCAATTAATTTCAAGTAGTGGTCGGTTACAAAATCCCTAAACCCGTTATCCCAGGCCTTCTATTTTAGAAATTAGGTATGAATTGCCATTCCTGACGTGCACGGAATCTAATAATCCCTCATTTATGAGATTTGATATTTCAGAAGCAGAACTCGCATGCATAAATTGATACTGCAAATTAAATATTAATTTCTAATTTGGAGTAAATGAATCAAAACGCTTTTGGGGGGCTAGGATTTCCAAGACAATGAACCGCATATACCAATCAATGGAAAATAGAAAATAGAAATCAATATTTCCGAAACGTTCCCCTATCTCCAAATCTGACTATCAGTGTAATGGATTGTTATCTCTACTGTTTCGAGATTCGTATCTACAGTAGACGTAATACTCCAGTTGCCATCGTAAACGTGATTGGCACGACACACGCGACGGAGACGGGCAAAGCGACATGCTTACCATAACCAATTGTTTCCGTGTTGAGCCAATGAATTATCTCTTATGGAGTTGGAATATTAAATTGATTTGTCATTGAGTGAATGAGCACGAGAGAAGCATAACGAGGCAATTTTCAAGCGTTCACTCCGGTATTGATTCTTTTGTTCAGATACCCTCGTTCTAATTATTTCCAGACTATTATATGGATATGAGAATCGTGAGTAATACTCTTTTGAAACGTAGTTCCATGTAGTTAACCAATTGAATCATGGAACCTGGTGGTTTATGTATTAAGTCAATGGGAATGAGAACAATTCAAGAGTCAACAGATTAGCGCATATCATCCCTTTTTTGTTTTATAGTAATAATTACTTTCTTTCCAGTGAACATAATGCATAGGAACATTGTGAAATATTGGAGTGATGAATCGTTTTGAATTCAGAAAAGGGTGTCTGACCAGTTTATCTGTCTTTATAGATATTGGTGCCTATAATAATGATGATAGAGATAATACTACTAATAAAACAGGTTAATAGTCATAATAATAACAATGACGAAAGGGGGAAAAGGATGATAAAAGAGGACTCCTAGCCCACGTCATGCATCCTTCCAATATTAGGTAGGATTTTAAATTCACATTAATGTTCGAAGTTAAACCCGTGCCCCCCCCCCCCCCCTCAATGGGGGAACTCCCGCTACGCCTCCGTTATGTGTTAAGTGATAATCCAGGGACGTTTTAATAATCAATTTTCCTTCATGGCATTGTATTAAAAATATATGGGCACTCGCTTTTGTGTCGTTAACCCCGCTCTTTTGAAAAAGTGAGGTGAGGGATTTTAGCGTTCTCATTTCTCAATGGGGTTGGCTAACTTATGCATAGTTTGTGATCATCATTAAGTAACATATCACATGCTACCCCAGTGACAGGGGGGGGGGGGGTAGGAACGCCTATGCCCCGTTGACGATTGTTTCTGAATGGTGATGAACAAGTAACGTTCATTTGAGCTTTAATTTATTACCATGCACTTCCCTCTTCGATATATCTTGTTGCCACTTGTCCCATTATTTATTGGTCGTTGTCATCACTCCGTCTTTCTTCTCCTTCCATTCAACTCAGCTGTGTTCCGATTCTCCACTTTTTTGCTTTTATTTCCCTTCTTTAAAGATATTATGTCCCTTTTGCACCAAACATCAAATTCTGTAGAATTTGGCAGGAATTATGAATATGACATGTATGTCCTATCTATGGAATGTAAACATTAGCAGTGTCCTAGTATTCAAATTATGCAAGGAAACCCATTTAACCTCTAGATTTCACTGTCAGACACTATTGATTGACTGACATTTTTTTTCTTTAATAATAACATACATAAAATGAGCTGCCAGGTACAGTGTACATGAGCATTTGTCTACATCAATAACCCACTTCTTGCCAAAATTAAACTGACTGAATATTTGTGCAGCACAAAACGTACGACCATTCGGTAAAAGGGTCCAAAAATCAGACTATTACTTAGGTGATTGCAATCCCTTAAGTCGATTTGACAACTAATGGTCGTTGTTTTCAAATTAAAAGCCATTTTCAAGCCCTTTCGTTGTGAGGAAAGTTCTAAATTAGTATTGTCTTTCGATGCCGTTAGAATTTAACCTTTCCATTTTTGGGGCCTGCAAATGGGACATATTACCCTTAAATTCACTTCTAACCTTAAACCAATCAACAGCATTAAGGGATGCTTGGTAAATATATCAACTGTATATTAAGAAGAATTCCAAAATGCCCGGCTGATAGCATTTATTAATCTTCTATTCAATCAGTATGGCGAAAGGGTGGTCGTCCTACAATGTAATTGCGATAAAATAGCTTTTTGGGCGGGAGAGCACGTTCTGTGTGCATTGTTTGCCACTGATAAATGAACGATCATCGCCCTTTAATAAAGAATCTACTGCATTCAAGCAAAAATAACATGGTTACTTCTTCCACGATCACATCGGCAACATTACTTTACATTTTAACCCCTGCCTTCGTAATCGAATCATCGTGAACTTTATACAAGACGAAGTCAGAAGCTTGCGAGTAAAGATTTTCAATTTTCTCTCTCCATCTTAGTGAGAGTCAAGACTCAAGTCATGTGGCTCCAGAGTTAATAGCAACAACGACAAAAACCGGGATATGACGTCAAGTCTTTATTTTTTAAAGACAGAGACAAAATTTATGATTGAAAATTCGAAGGGAGAGGGGAGATGGGGATAATTCCATTTCATACCAGCTTATCGAATTAATGAATTGACGTGATAACGATATTCACGGAAAGTGGAAACTGAGGGAGAGATAATGAGATAGAGAGAGAGAGAGAGAGAGATAGAAACAAACTATGAGAGGAGAGAGTACTATTTGTAATTTTGTATTAGAAAACTCCTCATTTCCTAGTGTGACTACAACAAGAAAGAATAGCTGAGAGGAAGAGAGAGAGAGAGAGAGAGAGAGAGAGGGGGAGATAGAGAGAGAGAGAGAGAGAGAGAGAGAGGGGGAGATAGAGAGAGAGAGAGAGAGAGAGAGAGAGAGAGAGAGAGGATGGGACACATGATAGTATGGGATTTAAGGAAAGAAAGAAACAATTTAAGAGAGACAAACAATAAAAGAGGGAGAGAGAGAGAGAGAAAGAGTAAGTTGTACTAATAATAAGGCGCATCAATTCGTCTTGTGAATACGAGGAACGATAGCTCAGAGGAAAAGAGAGAAATAGAGAGAATTAGAAACACAGAGAGAATGAGAGGAGAGAGGAGAGAGAAGAGAGAGTGCACAGTAAGCCTACTAAAAGATGGCGCCTGATTTCTACATGTCATAACTATATTTACGAGGAAAAGAGGCTGAGAGTAAAGAAACAGAGAATAAGAGGAATGGAGAGAGAATGATGGAGAGAGGTAGACAGAGAAAGAGAGTACATTACACTCATTTCAGTTTCCTTATTACTATTAGCAACGACCTCTTATAAAGATAAACCTGCTCTTTTGATGTTATGACGTTAAAAACACGCAGCACTCCACCATTCCACCTTGCCAGTTGCACACACATCATTCTGACATATCTACATAAAATTCACTCACTTTTCACTTTCACTGTCGACTGCCAACCGTGTGAGAGGAACAGCGGTGTGATTTTCTTCTTTTTCTGAGGGATGGGGTAGATGTAATATGCGAAATTCATTATCACATACTAGTAAGTGGGTGAATTCAAGTAATGCACTTACCGAACCATATTAATTATGACTAGAAACCAGAAATCTTGTTTGTTTGTTTGTTTATTTTCTCTTTTTGTTGTTGTTGACAATCGAAGCAAATGATTTATTGCAGAGTTGCATCTGCTTAGAGCAACATGTTAATGTGGGACCTGTTTTTATTAAACTTGCTGTGAATACTAACCGCCATAAATCTTGCATACGGAAACACAATGATTTCCGAAACGATACTGCAACTGATGCAAGTTACACCACGTGATTATTTAGAGTATCAGAGAGTATTTTTATAGTGCTTGCACTCTGAAGTGGCAGACACTTGTAAAACAGATATATATTGTGGAATTTCATTTTGATACAGCAATGATATGGAAGAAATTGAAAGTACAAACTATAAACAATAGCTGCTGTAGATATGGCATTGTTAACCGGATTGTTGTTGTTATTATATTCATTTACAAATATGCGTTGAAGCGAATCGCAAATATATTAGCTTATACAAGGTAGGTGAATGTTGATGGAAACATACGAAATATATACACATTTCCAAAAGACATATCCCCAAACACATTTTGGGCGAGATCCCCCTGTAATACGAACCCAAGGTCCTCAAAAAATGGTTTCATATTTAAACTGAAAATAATAAAATCTTAGGAAGCTTTAAAGAAATGTATCCCCCCCCCCCCCCAAATACACACACACCCCGAGACAAGTATCCTGATACGCCGCTATTCATTGCCAAAACATATCATCACATGCGTAGTACCCAATACCTCAGTTACACCAACAGCATTAACAATAACCGAACCCCAAAATCACATTACCTCGAAAGACCAAGATTTTCTCCGATTATGGTCCGTTTGCAGAGATGATTTGGCGGGTGTGCCCGGGGTATATTCTCCCATTTTCAATTACCTAACGTAAACACGTATACATTGTCACCGACTACAGTGACGTGTGTACACTACAAACTTAATTAAGACGTGCTTAATTAAAGGCCCAGTTTGAAGGAGAAAAAACGCCATTCTGTTACCGGGCTAGGACCGTAGTTTGGTGTGTCACTCAATAGGTAGATGGATAGATAAGATGGTGTACGTAGCAATGTTCTATCAAACTTCTAGAATGTTTTCCAGGTTCCAGAGGATGATGAGTGATATCATATAAGTATCATCAACATTATCATTGGCATCGCTAGGAAGGTGTGTGTGTGTGAGGGGCGGCACCACTTTGCTAATATATAAATCGATGATGGGCAAACTTGATATGTTTTGCTACGCTCAACGAATTATCTTTTAATGTTTTGTTTTGCTTGATAATGTAAACTCTGAAATCCATGCCGGCAATAATTATACTCGGACGAGTACACCTTGTCTGCAAATATAGACATATCTGGATCCCAATATTTACTTGTTAGAAACTCTCGGCAATTTATCTACAGTTGTCACCTGTCTCCCGTCCCCTCTCCATTCAACACCGTTACTATAGATCATAGCTAGTGATTTCCATTAGGTATCCCTAAATGAAAGGAAGGGTGGATGATTCTGCTTAATCTCTTTAATAAAACAGCACTCATTAAGAAAAGAACTGACATCAGTATCGCATCATGATAACTAGGGCGTGGGGCCAATATGTAATACCAGGACGAAGACCCCTAATGTTGTCTATGAACACAATAGTAAATAATTAATGTGTATTTATGTTACACGTTAATTAAAATGCAGTTTGTGTAACATAGGAAACGTAGTAATTACCTGGTAATGATAGAGGAGATGTCACGGTGTCATCATAACACATTTCGCCTGTCCATTATGTTTGCTTTAAAGCCCCACTGCACTACTTACAGCTACCTGTGCCCTCTATATAGTAACAATACATAATCGGTGATCATTGGTCCCCCATGATCCTCTTTGTTAAGTGAGAGCTGATTTGATGAGATAACAACCTGTCAGTGACCTTGAAAGGTGGTCTAATCCCTTTTGTAAACTAGTACAAATAGCCTTTAAATGTTGAACAGTGTGGGAATAAAATCGTGAAACTTCTCGGGCTCAGGAATGCTTTATTGATTATTTGTATAGCATTCATTGGCACGTTTCGAGCAAAAAGAATCATGTATGCGAGTACAGCCTCTCAATCTGTATTTATAGGCTTACAGCAAATAATGTAATGAATGAGACTGATTTAAAGAGTATATTAACACCATAGCTACTAGTGTATTAAAAGAAGCATGAATGTGACATCGGTGTCTCATTGTTCATTTAAACAACACCTAATATTTGAGTAATGACATAAGTTAATATTGATATACAGAACGTTCACGCATTGAACAAAATGTATTTATGTATTAAAACACAAACTGTTTTAAAAAAAATATTAAAAAAAAATCATTTTTTGTTCGGGGGGGGGGGTATAGCCTATGCACAACGAAAAAGAAATATATGTGACTTCGGTGTCTCAATGAACATGACTGAATGATGGATCGAAGGAACAATGATTAAACTGAATCATGTTCTACTCCTGGCCGAGGCTCCTGCATTAAGAAACGGGTAGGTGAGCTCATTGTGTCAATAATACAACATGGAATGATTGCTCTGATGAAAACTGGTAGTATAGTAACCCCACGTGTAAGGAAAGCTGAGAGATATGATAACCAGTCTTCATTTACATTGCGATGTGACTTTTGCTGGAACGCGCGAGTCGGCCCGCTTTTTAATCTCTAAAGTGACATGAAGTGCACAGATAGTGTTTCCATAGCCGAGTTTTCTTTGAATCTAGAACATTTGGAACGCAGCACCAACAGGAAGAATGTTGGCTTGAGGCTTGCATAGTAAACATAGGGGCACCAGTCTGACAAGAATATGGACCAGGATAATTAACATGACCTCTATAGCATGTTCATTCTTTCACTCTTCTGAATGTGCTGAATGAATGGATTTATAATCATATTATCATTCTGCACTTACAGATTAATAATAATATGGATACTTAGTTTTTTTATATTGCATTTCATGGATGTTGACTTTCCAATGAGCTTTACATTATACATAATATAAAATATAACATGCTCATAAAAGAAAGATGAGTACCAGAAGCATATATAGAAATCAAGGAAGATTTTACAAAGAGAAAATTACAACAGTACTTACCCTTTAGTACTATTGATAATGTTAATTTAAGAAGATGAGTTTTGAGTTTAGATATGAATGTTTCAGTATTGGATATACGGCGTAGGGGGTTTGGGAGAGAGTTCCATAAAACTGCTGCTATACCGTGTGTCTCAAAAAAAACGTAACACTTTTGAAATGGTTGCCAAATTGAGCATATATAATTTTATGAAAAAATGTTGATATGTATGGAAAGCTAAAGGACCAACCTTTCATATGATATGAAAAAATTGAAAAAAAAATCATGCTTCGATGAACAGTGTTCACTTAAGTTAGAGGTATGAAAATGGGCCTGCGCAGGATTTTTCCTTCCAATTTTGGACAGGTAAGTTACTTTTAGCATACAAAATAAGTTTGATATGAGATATTCATGATCGATGGATTAAGAGTTAAAAGGATGTTTTGAATACCAGTCCTTTCTCTCTGTCATTTATCAATCCCCAAACACCACCCCTGCCACACACACACACACACACACACACCAACTTCCACTCCCATCTTATTGTATCATTGATCTGGTAGATGTGAACAGGATGAAGGAAGAATGGGAAAATGTTAAATTGAAATACCGTATTCAAAATCATAATTGACATTATGCAACCCACTCTCCTCCCCCCCACAACCTTTTCCCATCCCATCACCTACCCCTTGCCTTTTCTTTATCAGTTTTCTTCCGTAAGTTTGGTGGATCATCAATCACATTTTATTCAGGTTTTATGAATGACCCAAACATGTAATAGCTAAGTACATCATTCATTATGCATTGAAAATACCAGAATTCGAGGTATTCAAAATATCCTTTTGATTCAAAATATCCTTTTGATCCATCGATCATGAATATCTCATATCGACCTTATTTTGTAAGTTACAAGTAATTTACCTGTCCAAAATTGGAAGGAAAAATCCTGCGCAGGCCCATTTTCATACCTCTAACTTAAGTGAACACTGTCCATCGAAGCATGATTTTTTTTTAATTTTTTCATATCATATGAAAGGTTGGTCCTTTAGCTTTCCATACATATAGACATTTTTTCATAAAATTATATATGCTCAATTTGGCAACCATTTCAAAAGTGTTACGTTTTTTTTGAGACACACGGTATGAGTGAAAGCCCTATTTAATTTTTCCCCCTTTTTTGTTGTCTCTATATTTATGTGTCTTTATAACACATGTTTATGGTTATCTTTATTTGGGGGAAATACCGATCCACATTCTACAAACCCTTGCTCTCAGTGGACCCCTCCATTTCCACAGTTTTTAGTTTAAACAAAGAAGCATGACTTACAGCAAATGTATACATTCTCTTTTGTAAATCAATTAATGATTTGCGAAATGAACCTTGACTTTTGGGATTGATTGATTTGTATAATTGTTCATATTGATTGTTTTGATGGGAAAACAAAATACAACTAAAACTGAAATTGAAACTGAAAATGGCTAAGATACAATGATGACAAGTGCATTTCAAGTATATGTTATCTGGTTATGAAACTCTTCGGCACCATGGAAACGGTAATTTATTCAATAAGTGTAACGTAAAAGCACTCTAACCGGTGATTATTTTAAAGGATCTCAGCAAATGTAACAGTTAATTTCATCAACAACCTTAATGGAATTTGTAACAAACAGAAAGCATGAACATCATGGATCATAAACAAATGAACTCTTTATATGGCACACAAGTAATCTTCCTCTGCCATATAACGTCCTTGTTTTCACGAAGTGACGGAAGTGAGGAAAATCGTAACGCAAAGTGAATTATATTAATCATGGAATAGATTTGATAAAGGCTTCATAATTGTATAACTGATTCCAGTGTAATATTTATCTATACCGGTTTTTAAAAGTATTGTCATGACAATAATGAAGACGAACGTGGGTAATTTTGCAACGCCTGTTGTGTTGCAAAAAGCAACTCTTCCGTCGATCGGTGCATATTGTTTTGTGCAAAATTGCACCGGTTGCAAACAAACGACTCTGTAAAAAGATGAAGAAAGCAACCGAAGTTCTATTATTTATAACCCGACTTAAATTAAGGGGGGGGGGGGGGGTGGACATTGATCCAATGAGGGTCCAATTTTTCTCCCTCAAGGTTGCATTACGTTACGGTTGAATCTGAAAAGTTTTAATTTACCCCCCCCCCCATAACGGTAACGGCTATTAATATGTTAGCAGGTAGGCTACAGGTCTCACAATTTGCCTGATAGTATACACCACTGTACACTTCTTTAGTACATTTAAATATAAAGTCATTTAAGTTATATGTTTATCCCCTTGTATAAGAACAAATGCTTGAGATCATGTACTGTAATAATCTGGAGAACAAAATTATCTCACTTGAATTCAATTTAAAATTACGTTTTCCCAACGATTTCTTTCTGATCTTTAATTTTCCTTGACAATTATGAATAATTAAGTGATGTTTGATTGTTCACTTAACACTGCCTACGTAATCACAACGTCAAACTGTCTTTAACACGGCAGGTGGCCTGTTTACCGCATGCCAAGGTGTCTTAAAGGCAACGTTGAGTATTATTATCCATTTCTCAGTTGACCTTTTTTTTTTTATAAAAGAGACTACAAAAAAAGTTTTTTCTACGGTCATTTACTTAAGTAGGAAAAGTATTAGGTCTTGGAGAATCGAAATCATCAATTACAAATAAGGTATCTGGCTGAACCACAAACAATGAAACACTTGACACGAAGGTGTATATTCATTGGACTACACAAACACGTTGCATCATAATTTGATCTACATTAAAAAAAAACGAAAATATTTGTAGTCATCTTTCAAGTAATGACAACATGTCAAGAGCAATCCCATTCGTAGAATTGTCCTGTCAAAGTTTGCTATGATATTCTCTCACCACAGAGCAGTTAAAGAAAAGAGAAAATTAAATCTTACTTTGTAAATTTTACTCGCTAGAACTCGACCTTCTCGTTTAGTAACGTCGGGACGAGAGGGATAGAGATAGATAGATAGGTAGAGAGAGAATAAGAGAGAATAATAGGAAAAGTGTATGTAAGTGTTTGTGTATGTTGAAGAGAGAGATAGAGGGGAGTGTGTGATGCGTGTGTGTGTAGTGTGTGCGTGCACGTGTGTGTGGGTAGGTGTGCGTGTGGGAGAGAGCTGAGATATATATATAGAGAGATAGAGAAATCATGAGAGAGAAAATTAGAGAGAGAGAATGAGAGAGAATAAAAGAGAGAGAGTGCGTGTGAGTGTTTGTGTGCGCGCGCGCACGTGCGTGGGTGGGTGTGCGTGTGGGAGAGAGAGATGAGATATACACAGAGAGAGATAGAGAAAGCATGAGAGAGAGAATGAGAGAGAATAAAAGAGAGAGTGTGCGTGTGAGTGTTTGTGTGCGCGCGCGTGCGTGGTGGGTATGCGTGTGCGTGTGCGTGTGGGAGAGAGAGATGAGAGATATACAGAGAGATAGAGAAAGAATGAGAGAGAGAGAGAATTGGAGAGAAAATAATGTGTGTGTGTTTGTGTGTGTGCGTGCGTCTCTCTGTGTGTGAGTATGTAGAAGAGAGAAAGAGATGAAAGTTATACAGAGAGATATATAGAGAGAGAGTGGGAGAAGACGGATAAGCATGAGGGATGATGGTGTTACACCCCGAAAGCCATGTGAAGTTTGGATGAATGTAAGCTGCAACACAGCCATCCATCTTCAATGACTCAATAATACAACGTGTCATACCTAGTTCTTTCACTTGAGCTCTGCGATGCATTCTCCCTTGATGAGCAGCAACATTGACAGTGGCGTATCCACGAAATTAAATGCTGAGGAGGGGGTAAAGGGGCGCCGAGAAGTCTACTTAGTAAGAGGGTGGGCGGAGTAAATGCCCTGGGCTGGCCACGAGTTGTTTTAATGTATTGGATCTATTTTCTAGGTTTTAACAGGATGAATGTAGGTGGTACGTCGGTTTTGCCTTAAGACATTTACGTCGTCACTGCTTCACATAAAGACATGATGCATTTTCCAAGATTTCGCTCCCCATTACTCGCCGGAGCTCGTAGTGCGTCTCGACTAATACCACATACCAGCCACTTCATTCACTTCACATATTCCTTCAAAGCATTCAGTCTTCTTTTTTCCTCTGTTTTGCTTCTCCAACATGAATTTTTGATGAATTCATGTTTCCTGACTGAGTGACAAATTATATCCCGAGGCGGAATACGCGCTTAAGGCTAATCAGTATTCAGGTTAACTCCCCATACATGAACGAGTAAAAACTTGTTCATGTCAGCAGGCGCGTAGCCAGGGGGAGGGGGGGGGGCGGTGGGGGCGGTCGCCCCCCAAAAAACGCCGGCCAAAAAAAAAAAAAAAAAAAAAAGAAGAAAGGAAGAGGACGTAGAAAGAAAAAGGATTAAGATTCGAGAACGGTACAACGAATTGTCTTCTTTCTCTAATAATTTAATGAAACTTCAAAGCTTCCGCGCTTTAAGAGTCGTTTGAGAATATGGCACAACGAATCGTCTTATTTCATTAATAATCTAATGAAACGTCAGAGCTTCCGCGCTACGCGCCGAGGAAGGGGAACTTGTTTCAAACAAGGATTAAGAGTGAAGACGGTACAACGAATCGTCTTTTTCTCTAATGAAACGTCAAAAGAAACCGAATTTAGATAAGGATTAAGAGTCGAGAACGGTCCAACGATTCGTCTTCTTTCTCTAATAATTTATGAAACGTGAAAAACTTCCGCGCTTCGCGCGGGAGTGGGGGAAACCGAATTTAGATAAGGATTAAGAGTCGAGAACGGTCCAAAGAATCGTCTTCTTTCTCTAATAATGCAATGAAACGTCAAAGCTTTCGCGCTTCGCGCGGGAGGGGGGGGGGGGAAACTCCCCCCTCCCTGCACCCACCCCCTAGGGAGCGCGCTATGCGCGCTCTGTAAGTGATTCGCACGTTCGCGTGCTCACTACCGCCCCCCCTAAAATGAAATCCTGATTACGCGCTTGCATGTCAGGTGTATTTGAAGATTTGTGTTTCTATCAATTCTTGAGTAAGCAATATTACAGATGAATGATCAGTTTTGCAAAAGGTTTATGACGAGAACATTTCTTTTTCAAGTAGTGATAATTGCACAAGAATGGGTTCTAAAGAAAAATTTGCCACTATTTTGACCATCAATTCTTGGGTAGACAATACTACAGACGAATTGTCAATTTTGAAAAATTTAAGGGTTTACGATGAGAAGATTAAAAAAACAAAGTGGTTATCAGGGGAAAATTTGACACAATTTTGCATATCTGTTCTTTAATACACAGTATCATAGATGAATTGTGAATTTTGAAAAGGGTTCATGACGAAAATATATTTTTTTAAATGATAAAGGGGAACCGTGGGTTCTCGGGGGAAATTTGACACTATTAAGCTATTTACTCGAAATCTGATGTTATCCGTCTGTCACACAGAGTGGACTTCAACGCAATGCGCGTACCCTCCACCGATTTCAAGAGAACCGCCCCGTCTGAAAAGAAAGTCGTCATCATAAAGTCCGCATCTGAAAGGTGAGTGTAGGATTTAACAGTCTCTGTCTACAAGTTTCAGGTGTGGCTCGAGTTTCACTGCGTGCGAGATTTGTACGCAAACCAATCGGTAATTCCACCAAGTCCGGTGTGTAAAGGCGTGTGTATGTGTAGTAGTGGGTGAGTGGGTGTGTTTTGATGGTGTGGGTTTTCTCTGTGTGCGTGTAACAACATGGCTTGTGAACTGCTTTGAAGCTACAATAATAATAATCCGCGTTTGTATATGATTAAAACATCGATGATGTCTCTAAGCGCTTTACGGATATATTATTACCCCGGGCAGCGGATTCAAGCTCACCTGCACACAATGTGTGCACATTCATCGCTCCCTAGGGAGTATTCCAGCCAGGTGCCCTTTTACAGACGATCAAAATGCTGAGCATATTACATAAACGTTCGCATCCTACCGGGTACCCATTTAGCACCTGTGTGGCGAGTGGCAAAAAGTTAACGTCCTACCAAAGACGTTTAGTGTCGGGCAGTGATTTGAACCCCGTACCTTGAGGTCTACAGTCTGGCGACTTATTCACTAGACCACTACTGTTCAACACCTCTACTTGCAGAGATCATATCTATGAAGAAAGACGATTTTTTTTTAATTTTTCGGTTCGAGCAATCACGATACATTTCACTAGAAATCTTAACGTTGTCCAAAAATGTCACAACTACACGCAGGTTTATCGTGGTGCAATTTATACCCGATATGGAATGACTCGATATTTCATTTCGACAAAAATGTAGGATTAATGCTTGTGATGTACTGATTTGGTTGAGGCACATGATTAGGGAATAGGGCTGGGTCCTTGGTTGAAGTGAGAAAGTCGACGTGTGATGACTCCTGAACAACATTTTCCATGGCGTCTTTTGGACAATGTGGAACATTCTGAGCACACTGAAACGGTGCAATATCTATTTTGTGTGTTTCTTTTGTTAAGATAAACACCTTTGTAAATCATTTGCATAACATATTTTTAAACAGATTGCAACAAATATTATACAAATAATGAATGGTTATGAGTTCAATAGTGCGAATATTTTCATGAGTTGAAAGATTAACATTCTATTCAACGAGGCGTCAGCCGAGTTGAATAGAATTAACGTTAATCTTTCAACGAATGAAAATATTCGCACTATTGAACGAATGAAAAACATTCATTATTTGTTTTATACAACATCGAAGAAGATCTAATAGAACGTTAATCAAAAAATTATGCTTTACTCCTTATATTAAAGATGAATTAAAGTTGGAGTCAAGCCTTCTCGATTACATTCAGATTGCCTTCGCGTCAGATACACGCAGGGATACGCGCTCGCGCACGGCATAGATGTACGCAGTCTGCATATAACCAAAAATGCACGGCGCATATAATAAAAAATGCACGACCGTGCAATATACCATCTATTGGATATCATGTGACCAACAATCCTCCAATCAAATGACAAGGATCCACGTAGGTGTTGTATAAAATGGAATATGCAAGATAGGATCAAAGGATTCAATGCAGCACTAGCTTTCGAGGATAATAATTGCAATAGTAGGTATTTCCATAGCGCCGTCTATCTAGCAATTCTATTCGGAGGTGCATCTATTATTACCCCGGCTTTAGCCTAGCTGCCATTACAGCGCCCTAGCATTTCAAGGAATGAATTCCTGACAGGTACCCATTTACCTCACCTGGGTCGAGTGTGGCAGTTAAAGATTAATTCCTTTTCAAAGGACATTAGTGCCGTATCGGGGATAGAAAGGTGTTTAAGATGCATCCCTGAAATATTCAATTTTGCACTCCTAAAAGCGCTCTGTGTCTATGTTATTAGGGACATTCATAGTTCAAAGAGAGACCTTTATTAATTGTGCATGACGTAATGAAAACAAAAACATGGACCACTCATGGCAGATGATTGGATTGGAGATTAAGACTTAAATGTCAGCATTGATACCATTCTAATTGGTAAGCTACGGTTAGCGCAGATGACTAGACGATGATAATAAAATTCATTGGAGCGGATCAGTTGAAAGGCGGAAATTAAAATCCACATATTATCCCACATTATTTTCTATATAAAAATATGAACACACAAATCATGGTGTGATGATCTGATAAAATGTCTGATCGAATGGAAGCATAAAATGAAATAAAATTTGAAACATCGGGAAAAGTCAGGAATAAAGAAACAGCGTTCAGCAAAAGACCTTTTCAAAAAGTGTCTACACACTTCTTCTCTCACTTTTATAAATTGATGTTCTTATTTTATGAGTCTATATTTAATAGTTCTCCTCGAATTCTGGGAAAGCGCTGTGGTACATTTTGTGTTATAACAAAGAAGTATCGTAGCGCTCAGTAATTCTCCTTCTTCCTCTCCTTCTTATTATAATTATCATCTTCATCGTTCTTATCACTATTATTGTCATCATTTTTATTGTCATAGATGTTTTTGTTGCTGTCGTTGCTGTAAAAATCAACACATTGGGCTACTTTGATGTATCAATTCAATATGAGTGTTAAATCAAAGATATGAGAAGGTGTTTAAAGCAAGCTTCGAAATGGGAATGCAGATGAAGAAAACAAAATTTCGAACGAACAGAAAAGGTCGCAAATGATGAAATGTATGGGTTATAAATGCAATAACCAAACGCCTGGTAGAATAGAGCAGGGTGGCAAGACAATCTTCATGAATATGTAAGTTTTTTTTTAATCCTCCTCATCGATATTTCCTTGCTCCTTGTTTCTAAGCTTTGCCCTTTTCGAGAGTTTTCCCGTATACATACATCATCGTCAAGTTCGTTTCTTGGCGTCCCCACATCTTAAGCCGACATTAGGGTTAAAAGTGGACCTCAGTTTCACCCCTTAATCCCACACATCCATTCTCCCGTTTTCTTCTTTACCTACCGAGTCTCAGGTTTCAGCAAAGCAAACTTGCCAAGATGCTCCGCTAGAGCCGCGTTTTCCTTGGTGTACACACGTAATGCTACAGCAAAGTAGTCTTTAGCCCCGTTAAAAGGAGATAGAGTATGGGGAGAGCGCGAGTCCCCGCATATTAAATGGCAATTAAACACCTTTTAAAGGTAAGCACTTTATCCCATCAGGTGTAGGGAATGACCCCATAAGAACGTGCTGGCATCTCGAGGTATCTCTCGAGGATCGCGTGGTTCTGCGTACCAGGTAGCCGTGGGCTTGCGAAGATTTTTCGAACCGTGATCATGTTTTGTTTTCGACATAATATGATGAATGACATAATCCGTGCCAGGTAACTCATCAATGTCAAATAGTTCACTCAACTACACCCAAATAAGCGCATTGCTTTACTTGGTAATGGATGAAAATACCATGAGTGGGTATATTATATTGACATTATTTATCGTTATGAAATGTAATAACGTAAATGATATTGAATGCAGCATCTTGAATTAGACAAGAGCACGTTCTGAAATCAGAAATGGTTATGCTTAATGAACTTTTGATAGGCTCAAAGAGGGAAATCATTTCCAAGATTGTATATTAACACTTCACCCTGCTCTATTCTACCATTGTAATGAATCCAGCATCCGAAAAAGGGTTAATTATTTCACCATCATTTCACTTTCATTTAACTCATTGAAGCTTTTATAATGTTGGCTCAAATTTTTCTTAGAGTGATCATGAGTTAAACCAATCGGGTACTTGCTTTTCTAGCACTCGGTTAAGGTTACCTACAGAACTTGTTTAAATATATAAACGCACTGAAAATCATATTGCAATCAACTAGCCGAGTAACCCTATTTCGGGTCTTTATAGCGAAGTCATAAACTGATATTTCACAAGGGTATTAGTAAACTTGGTCAACAAGATAGAAAAAAAGCTCCCATGCGCTGTTTCTAATTTTGCTGCTGTCGAGTAATTGGGTGTGTATACCGTTTATTTTTAATGACATTCAATTAAATATTATTACACACTGGCGACAACGCACGGCGGATTTGAGAAGTGCGGGCCTTTGAAGAAACCTACCCAGAAAAAAACCCGTAACAATTTTTTCTCTTAAACTTCGTAATATTGTATCACGGTATAAACAAAAAACTATTCTGATAGTGGGGGTTTCCACCAGTTTTCAATGATATTTTGAAGTGCATCAATGTCCCAAAGAAAACTGTGTTATAGCGTTGCAGCTTTTCTTCCAAGCTGCGAGTATTACAGGGTCCAACATTGTACTAACTTCAAATTTAGTTATTAACACTTCGGTTGGTTTCTTCGCATCAATGCACGGACGCTTGTTTGCCACACCTGCAATTTTGTTCAAACAATGGAAACCAATTAATGGAGGGATTGCTAGGTGCAAGACACTGGCTTTGCAAAATTTGCAATTTTCTTTCCTCGAATGGCTCCTTGACACCCTTTTAAAACCAGTGCAGATAAACTCATAGCCCGCCATAAGGCTGCATGCACGATGCCGTTACTGTGCTTTGCACATGCTTGCAAGCCATTGCTTTGCTGCCTTGTGCATGCTTGCACGCATTCGTCATAGCAGGTATTGTTCATGCTCATTGGACTGTGATGTGTGTTTCGCATGCGCTATTCATAGAACCATCGTGTTATTAATCAGATTATCGCAAAATAAAACTTGGCACAATGGGGATTAGCCCTGTGGCATGATAAGAGTTAATATTGCTGCAGGCACTGGAAACAGTAAAATGGTGTCGAAGCCATTGCTACAATTCTGTTCCATGATAAGTACAATATGGGAAAGGGAGATTATATCCATGGCATATAAGGAGTTAATGCTATTTGACATGGTTATGGAATGTTTATGTAGGTGCTAAACGAACGGCGTTAATGTATAGGGAATTTCCCGATCATTTATGCTGATCATGTTATTGTATATCAACAGAATACAAAAGATGATTCCCACTGATAAAGAAGTGCAAACGGGAATATAATAGCTTAATCCGAGTCAATGTACTTTCTTTGTAGCCTTGTATTTTCTCATGTTATATGTGAGGGTAGTCTGTTAAGTTTATAGCTAGATGGCAGACAGTTTGTTTTTCAGTCTGCGTATTATTATTATTAGCACCTTGGAAACGAATTTAAAGCTCTCTCGGTTGGTTAGGCAATCAATATCCATACTGACTATAGCGTGTGATCAATCCAACTTAATGCCCACTAAATATTCATTGATTTATTTTTCTAATTGTTTGTTTATGTATTTGTTTATTTATTTATTTGCTAATTTGTTTATTGATTTAAGCATTTATTTATCTACACATTTGTTAACTTATATGTTTAGTGTTTTAAAGGGACTTGGTAACATTGTTCAGATGGGAGATAGTGGTGCTAAGGTAGTGACTTCAATGCTAGGTGTACAATTTAAGATAATCTGAAAATTTGAGTGAAAACGGACCATTATTCATGGTCTAAATTGGGAAAAGCTGAGCTGATCGATTCCTTAATTCTCCCAACTATATTATTACAATTTACTTACATTTTAGGTAAAGGTAAATCATCACAAAGCAATAAAATGGCTCTTCATTCCATTTCAGACATTTAAGTGTTGACAGATGTTTTATAGCCTGTTTTATGTCTTTTTTCATGAAAAACGGTTGGGAAAATTCAAAAATGGTTGGGAGAATTTACTTTAATCAATGTTAGAGGGTGTCAATGGTATCAAGTCACTTTAAATATATTTATATACACACATATTTATTAATCTTGTATTTGATCAATTATTTGTTTACTATTTACCTAGTTATTAATTAGTTTTATTCAAGCAGGATTGTCTCTTCAGTCAACTGACTGTTGAACGTGAGAGCCCTGGATAAAACGAAACAAACACTATTAAACAAATATACTTAAACTAATATACACAATTCACATTTACGAAATATATAATATACACCCACAACAAAAAGTGAGTCACCCTTACTCAAATTGATGAGTCACTGGTTTGTCCGTACAGCGAAACACTTGAAGGATCATGTGAGTCACTATGACTCGATACAAATGAGTCTTATTTATCCACTCAGATAAATAAGACTCATTTGTATCGAGTCATAGTGACTCACATGATCCTTCAAGTGTTTCGCTGTACGGACAAACCAGTGACTCATCAATTTGAGTAAGGGTGACTCACTTTTTGTTGTGGGTGCATCATGACATAGACCCCCTACTCCCTAGGCCTATCACACACATACCATACCATGCCAGAGTCACTGTCCACATTTGCAATGGAAAATATATCCTAAAATATCACATTTTAGCGATGTAATCGGTGGTCCCGCTACCCGAATCTGAAAAATCTACTTTGTACGCACTAAATTAAGCCTTAACTTGAGATTTATTTGTCACCCATACTGTCACGAAACAATCTTGAATTAATTCGTTTTACATCAAATAACAAGGATCTAGGAGTTTCGTTGTATAAAACAATGATGCAAGATCATGCATGTTTTCATTCGACACGGCTTCGTGCGATACAGTAGAAGTTAAGTTACACACAGCCTCATCAACTCGAGTGCGGATATCGTAAAATGAACGCATGCATCATTTGTATAATAATCAGAAGATTCAGCCCACGAATCCAGTCATAAAAATCATCGTTTAAAACCATATGAATAATTATGCGTACCAATTTTTCACTAGCTGCATTCAAAACTCTTCTGAATCCAGGATATAAGATGGCGACGTCGCGTCGTCGATCGGGAATTCAAATATGGCTCGAGAATGCGCATTTTGGATGACGTCACGAAAGCATGCGCGCGCATGCATACAGCCTCACTTTCAAGTTGACTCACTTTTTTCTTCTAAAATGCTCTTATGTCGATCTTGACTCATTTTTTACGACCATGTGAGTCAGTCGAAGCATTTTGCAAATGCGTCAGCTCATGATTGACACACTGGTGAAATATAAATGAGTCAATAGAGACTCATTGGTTGTTACTAATGAGTCAATTTACACCTGACTCACGAAAATTATGCTTAAATGTGTCAAATGACTCACTTTTTGTTGTGGGTGTACCGCGAGTTTACATACAGCTGCAACAACCTATATACAAAATACATCCATAAATATTGAGATATCATACTTGGCTACGGTGATATGCATACATTTTGTTTTCAAACTCAGAATATCATGATATCTAAATAGCTGGTTTGGCAGTGATTAGGTCCCACCTTAAAACGCTGATCAAAGTCCAATTCATTTGTTATGTACTGTTCTGGCGCATGGTGACGTAAAATAACTAATATTCATGAATATTTTCAGTCCATTGTCTTGTTTCTTCTTCTCGTATCGATCTCGGTGGGAAACACCTGCCTGAGGTGTAGATGATCGATTGGCAATGAATCACAATTGCCCGCGTTCACACATACAGATACAATTTTGTATGGGGTTTTCCCGCAACCTATGCCTCTGACCCACACAATTTGACGCGTGCACACCCACATCGTCACATTTAACTGCCAATCTGCCGGCTGACCTGAATAATGCCGGCGGCAGATGAAACATGTTTAATCTAGAGTTACGGATTAGAAATAATGTTTACTTAAAACGAACAGGAAATTACATTGGAACATGATGAATGTGGTTTCATAAAGTTACATTTGAATCGATAAATGAATGTGCCTTATGTTCTCACACAGCTGTCCGCTGCGTTCGCAATCATGAAGCTACAACACGTTTACTTTGCACATACATAAATAAGAACATAGATAACACGTTTCACATAAGACTTACAGACACACACACATAGTATACACATTTAAACTTAACGTATTTAATTTGATGCCTTGACAACAAATTGATTACCTGCATTATGTGGCAGTTATAATGAATTCATTCATGATTTTATACATATAATTATATATATTTGATTGCCTATTTATGTCGCCATTACGTTCAAGCTCTAGCTTAAGATGGCGGTCTCCGGCATTTTTCTCTCAATTTTTCAATGATTTTTCAACTTTTTTTAAAAGGTATAATGTTATTCAATAGATTTACGCTATGATTGTTCGATTTCTATTTCTGCATTTTTTTTCTTCAACATAATACAAAGTTATATGTATAAACTAGGATTTTATATATATTTATCATTGACAACGGTCAAAAATACAAATTTGGTATTTTTGACCGTTGTCAATGATAAATATATATAAAATCCTAGTTTATACATATAATTTGTATTATGTTGAAGAAAAAAAATGCAGAAATAGAAATCGAACAAACAAAACACAAAAAAACGTTAACATTCCAATCCTGCTCATGCGGGGATTAAATTATGGTTTCATCTTGTTTGTTTAATATTCCACTTGAGGACAAAGAGTATCTTTCACATCAGCCTTAAATCATTCGTAATTTGCTATAGTCACTGAATTGTACCGAAAATGATTTACGAGCTCTGCCAAAACTAAGAATGGATGTTAAGTAACGGGGGATGAAATGATGACATACGATGAGCTTGGATTGTATCCATCTTGGAAGGAAAGCGTTAACAAGAATAAACAGGTGGAGATGGAGGGTCACTGGGTCTTGGAAAGTCGTGAATACTGACAGGGAAGATCATGGAAAGAATGTCAACTAATCAAGGAAAGTGTTGAAAGCTTGACCTGTCCTTATAATTAAACCCAGTGGCTACTGAATTCTCGTATTTATATCGAGACTGAATGCGGAAAACCACAGTTCCAGTATTCAAAGAGTTAAGCTTGACCAACTCTATATCTACGTTAGATGTCAAGTTGCTGATTTGACCTTTCCATTTTAACCCAGTGAATACTGAATTCCCCAATTCCTACCCACACTGAATGGGATAAACCACAGGCCCAGTAATCCATGAGTTAAGTTTGACCCACTCCATATTTACGTTAGATGTCATGTTAAAGATTGGACATTTCCATATTTAACCCAGTGAATATTGACTTACTTTATTCCTAATCAGAATGAATGCGGGAAACCACAGGTCCAGTAATCAATGAGTTAAGCCTGACCAACTCTATAACTATGTTAGATGTCAAGTTACAGATTTGACCTCTCCATATTAACCTAGTGAATACTGAAATCCCCTATACCTAAGTATCAAGAAGTAATGCGGAAAACCACAGGTCCAGTTACCACTGAGTTAAGCTTGACCAACTCCATATCTACATTAGATGGTAAGTTAGAGATTTGACCTTTTCATGTTAACCCAGTGAATGCTGAATTCCCCTATTCCTATTCGGAATGAATGCAGAAAACCACGGGTTCGGTCAACAATGGGTTAAGCTTGTCCGTATCCACCCCGGATAGCCACCCCCAGTCAACTACCCTCTAGGACAGCTACCCCCTAGGACAACTACCCCCTAGGGCAACCACCCTCTATGACGACTACCCCCAAGGACAAATACCTCCGGACAACTACCCACCAGACAATTACCCCCTAGGATAGTTGTTCGAGGGGTAGTCGTCCTAGAGGATGGTTGTCGTAGGGGTAAGTTGTCTGGGGGTAGTTGTCCGGGGGTAGTTGTCCGGGGGTAGTTGTCAAGGGGTAGTTGTCCGGGGGTAGTTGTCAAGGGGTAGTTGTCCGGGGGTAGTTGACTGGGGTGGTTATCCGGGGGTGGATGTCCAGGGGGTAGTTATCCTAGAACCATGCTTGACCAACTCCATATCTACGTTAGATGTTAAGTTAGAGATTTGACCTGTCCACATTAACCCAGTGAATACTGAATTATTATATTACGATCCAGAATGTATGCGAAAAACTACAGGTCCAGTAATCATTGAGTTAAGCTTGACCTCCTCAAAGATCTACGTTAGATGTTAAGTTAGAGATTTGGTATTCAGGATGCAAAAACACGCGCTTATATCTTGTTCGCGGGGCTATTCTTTTAGAGCACTGATAAAAAATGTTTTTTAAACAACGATTTTTCAAAGAGGTTTATTTTAACATACATTAATAACCTCAGGCTGCGAATTCAAGAAACAAATGCATTCTAGTGTGGGCTAACTAGAAACACGTCCTTTCATTTTTTGTTTTGGTCTTTCTTTTCTTCTCTTCTTTTTTCTTTTAGAAAAATAGTGAAACAAGCGATCCGGGGTGGAAAAAGAAATGTTCAGAGAAAGAGAGAGGGAGAGTGGGGGGGGGGGGAGACAAAGACAGAGAGATGGATATACATTCAGTGAGTGAAACAGAGAGAGATGGAGAGAGAAGTAGGGTAGTGTAAGAGAACCCTTAATAAATTAACTAGCTTATCAAAAGGCGCATCACAAGTTAATGACAGTGTTGATTGTGTTTACTTTACTTAAAATGAACTAAGGTTTCCATTACAGATTTAGTTGTTTTGTGCCGGAATTTCTGTACAGATGCAGAATTATCACTTTACCTCATTTCAGTCTCTACAGAGTACTTAAAGAATCAATTGATAACATTATCGTTTTACAGAGATCAATTTTCCAACTTAGAAATGGAGCAACATTTTATTTACTCCCGTTTGTGTTGTTAAAAAAATGTCTATTCAAATGCAATCTATCTAATGTTATGGTTTATAAAAAATCACTATCAGTTTAGTAACGGCATTTAAGCTTTAGCCCCATTTGTGTGACTCATACACTGTCGCTCATAAAGGTGGAATATTTTAGTTTTACCCCAATTTATGGGATTATTTTAAAAATTATTTAAAAATAATAGATCTAGAAAATAGTATACATTCTCAGATTTTATTGAATAATAATTTGCCAATGTGTGTTTTGCGGGACTGCTAAAGCATGTGTATGCTACTATGCTTATTAAATAGGGGACCTACGCTCTCAAGTCATAAATGACAGTAATGAGGATTAATGCCCCACAAAAGGGCACTAATATAGCACATCGACACGGTTTTGATCCTGGGGCCTCACAGTTACGAGGCCATTGTTTTGTCACTGAACCATGACTGTACGCAGCGGGGGCTAGGGTAGGGGGCGGTTTCCAAAAAAATAAAATAAAAAACAGAAAATGCAATACATTTTCAATAATTTATTGCATTTTACCCTGGTCCCCAACATGAGAAAAATCCTCTGGACGGCCATGCATTATGGCTCGAGGCATGGGCACAAAGAAGATTTGTTTATGTTGGGAACCGGGGAAAAATGCAATAAATTATTGAAAATTTATTGCATTTTCTGTTTTTTTTTAAATTTATTGAAACTGCCCCCTACCCTAGCCCTCGCTGCGTACAGTCATGGTTCAGTGACAAAGCGATGTCCTCGTAACTGTGAGGCCCCAGGATCAAAACCGTGTCGATGTGCTATATTAGTGCCCTTTTGTGGGGCATTAATCCTCATTACTGTCATTTATGACTTAAAGGCATAGGTCCCCTAGTTGATAAGCATAGTATCATATACATGCTTTAGCAGTCACGCAAAACATACATTGGCAAATTATTATTCAATAAAATCTGAGAATGTATACTATCATCTAGATCTATTATTTTTTAATTATTTTTTAAATAATTCCATAAATTGGGATTAAAAAAATATATTCCACCTTTATGAGCGACAGTGTACAATATCTCCATTCAAATGCTACCTAATTTGCAGTTCGTTCATTAGCTCTTGTAATGCGAATGTGTGCATGCTTTCTATTTGTTTATTTGTTTCTTTTTCCATTTGTTTTTAAATCGTACTTTATTTTGATAGTCATATTAGGGATCCTTAGATCTGGAGTTGATTTCGATCAAATTCATAACGAAATTATATATAATTGAGTTGTTAAATAACTCCTTTTGAGGGTGGATTCCACGATTTTAGCGTGGATTCTACTCCAAACGAGGTAATACTTATCATATAAGGGAACATTAGATCTAAAGTTGATTTCAGTACTATTCATAATGAAATTAACTCCAATATAGTTGTTGAATAACTCCTTTTAACAGTAGATTCCACGATTTAAGCGTAGATTCCACTCCAAAAAAAGTGATACTTATCATGACCCCCCCCCCCTTTCTATAATCCTTCTCCTGTATATCTAGTTAGTATATTAGGAGGATATTGTAGGATTTTTTTCTTCAGTGAAGTATAGTGACGCACATCACCTGAACCATATAAAGCTAATCTGAAATAAAATCAATGGCATTGAGTGCTTGCATATCCAGACTTGGAGTATCTCGTTTTCAACTGCATCACCTGCTTCTCCTCGATCAAGTTTCATCTGCTTAAAGAGAAGGTCGACTTCTGGTGAAGATCAGAAATAATCTGTGAGCTTTGTCATCCTTTGTATGTCAGTTTGGAAGATTATCAAGGAAGAGCTGCCCCCCCCCCCCGCCGCGGGAAGTATTGCTCTTGAAATTCCCTTATCAATAATGAAAATATCCGATAAATTGCTGGAAACGTTTGGACCAGAAATTCATTGCACATTGCTGTATTTTCATTTACTTGGTTCTGTGCGCAGTGTTTTTGATCTCCAGCAACACGGGGTCATTTTCTTTTTCTTTTGATAATTGCGAGACTTCACTTTCGTGACAATGGAGCTATTAAACATCAATTCTTAGGTACTTCAAAGTAAATCATCCACAATAATTGTTTCCTGACAGTTTCTTTCACGATGTATTCTGATGATCAGGCGCCACTTTATCTTTAAAACCTCAGTCACACTGCCAAACCGACTCCAGACCGACGTCATTTAGTGGTTATGTAATTATCGTCTCGGTCTAGGTCTCCGTCTCGTTGGTATGGCCGGGGTGTTATGTTGAAAACCACAGGGCGTTGCAGCGTTAGCGGGGGCAGAGGTAGACCGCGGCCTCTTTATTTTCTTTATAAAGGGACTCTCTGCAAAGGGGGTTGAGGGCAAGGCGTGCCTGTCAATCTATATAAAGACATAAGCAGCATCCGAATTAATTGCAAAAGCTACATTTAACACAATTGTAACGTCTTGCCAGATATCAACCAAGGCGTGATTTCCGTATAAACACGCCACCATCGGTTGATACGTATGAACATGACAATGAATCGTAAGGCAATATCATGGGATGTTGATACTGCCCTTGAGTTGAAATCTTGAAAGTCTATGCGATCATGTTTTTTTTTGTCTGACAAAGAAGTCCTTTGGTAAATACCTGTAATTATGTAAAGTATTATATTAACAGTATACGGTAGACGAAAATAGGGAGGACATTTATGATGTGTCCTACCTCAAATTGAGGTCGGTTTTAATCTTCATAGGATCAACACACTTGATGTATCTTGAAGTCTTGCCATACACAGAAGGGGGGAAACTGGTTTAATGACATGACAATATGATTAATTTTATATCTTTTCCAAGCTCACAGTTTTAACCCATTGCCTACTGGAACCTGGTGGTCACTGTATTAATCCCAAGTGCATTTGACAATTCAATAGTTAACAGGTTAATGCATACATCTCTGTTCTCTGTTATTCTCGTACACTCTTGCACTGTCATTCTACAAGATGTCTTAATGTTTTCCTCCCAATCCAAGAAACCTTCTTGGTTTACCTCCTTGGTCTAGAACCTTCTACTTTTCCTTCCAATAAATCTTTCAAGAGACTCTGATTTTTTGTTATACGACTTAAGTAATTGCCTTTCTTTCCTTTACTAGTATAATAAGGATAGTTCGTTTACGCCCTGTCATAAACAATATTTATACGGTAGTTTTTATGTCTTTTCGTGCTATTCTCATTATTCTCTTGTTCGCGCAAATTTCAAAGGATCTTTTTATTTGTTCCATTTCCTTGGTTACTATCCATATTTCTCTTCCATATAATAGAACAGACCAGATATAGCAATTTCTGTCCAATTTTCAGTGCATATTTCAAATACCTTGCTGTAAATAAGACTTTCATTCTTCTCTTATATCTACGTGAGATGTTAAGTTAGAGATTGAGTGTGACTCAAAATACAAGAACACACATTTAAGAGAAAAGTATGAGCGACTGATTTCGAACAAGACGTTTTCTAAAGGAATTTTGATTTTCATACATACAAAAATAGCCTTAAGACCTCTCTTCCAAGAAAGAAATATATTTATCGGGATATAAAGAAGAAAGTAAGTATATCAATATGTAAGGATGGTGTAATACTATTGCTGAAGGAGAAATTCGCTCTTATTGCACGGACAAGTAATCCGGAAACCCACTGGAATTATTAATTTATTTTAGATGTCTCTTCCTATTATTTTGCAATCATTCATTGCAATATGAATGTTACCTGCATATTTGTTTTGTAAACAAAGAAACGGTTTAACTTTGAGGGGTCGCGTGGGAATCTCATACGGACTTTGCCTGAAGCAGAAATATTTCTGATAACCGTTCGAACTAGGAAATATTTCAAAGAATGTTACCTGGTTACTGACCTTGTCACAAAATGAGGGAGAGAGGAGAAGGAAACCGATTATAGGGAGAGGAAAGATGGGAAGAGGGAGAGAGAGGGGGGGGGGAGAGAGAGAGAGAGACGCGGAAGAAGGTAATGCAATATACAAATCAATGCTAATTTTTGCTATGAGTGAATTTACGAACATTGTACTGAACTCCTCTCAATGAGAAAGGGAGAGGAGATCAATAAGACGATAAGATAAAATGAGGGAGACAGGGAGCGACTGAGAGAGAAAGATAGATGAAACATGAGGCATGGAAAATTAGTAATGGAAGACAGAAAAGAGGGTAATGAGAGTAAGATAATGATATAGAGAATGTTGGAAATGAGGAACAAGAAAGAGAGAAGACATACGACATATTGAGACATGAGGAGAAGAGTGAGAGAAAGAAAACAAAAAGAAAGTGAGAACATTGAGAAAGATGACAATAAAGGAATGGAGAGTCGAGAAAATGAGAGATAGAGACAGAGAAACATATGGTAAATGTGGGGTGGAAGATGAAGAAGAGTGAGAGAGAGAGAGAGAGAGAGAGAGAGAGGAGAGGTGTGTGAGAGGAAGTGAGATAGAGAAAGAGAGAGAGAGAGAGAGAGACGAGTGAGAGGAAGAGAGAGAGAGAGAGAGAGAGATGAGGTAAGAAAAAAAGAGGAAGAGAGAGAGAGAGATGAGGTAAGAAAAAAATGAGGAAGAGAGCAATGATCGAAAATCTAAAGATCAAACCAAGACGCACACTGAGCAGCAATCCCTGCATTATTGCCACAATCAAAAGACGAACCAAAAGGTTGGATCTTCTTTCAACATCCCTGCCAGAAATCAAATCTCTACGGAAGGCAAACAAACTAATTTGATTTTTAGCCATTCTCTCTTCTACATCTTAGGCACTGTATTTATTGAAAAATCCGATAGCCCCGAAGCCTTTGATGCCGGTTTTATCTTACGGGTGACGATTCATGATTACGTAAAAGTCTAGAGGGCTCAGCGTACATTTGATGACGGAAGTCAAGACACAGCTACATTTTCTGGTCATGTGCGATGGACATGATGAAATGGGGAGGGAGAAACACATTACAGCTGAATATCATCCAACGAATTTCACTTTCATATATACCAGCCCTACAGCGCGGACGGTAATCCAAGATGAATTGGGGAAGAAGAAGAAGAAGTAAAAGAGTATAACATTAATGAGATAAAGATGGCACATTGCACATTTGGTATCAAGGTCGTTCTCAAATTTGAAAGTGAGGTTTTGATTAGTTTCATTTGAATAAGTTTCTTCAACATTCCGGAACGAAGGGAAATCAGCCAGGTTTCCTTGCACATGTTGAATACCTTAATCTGTAGATAATTAGGTATTTATTTTCATGTTGCATTTCAGTTTCATCCTTCGCTTCACGCTTGCCGAATAGTTCATGTCCCTTTTTTAATATTTTGTGTTAGATGTCCTGTTCAAATATTCAAAAATTCACATTTATTCGGCAAAAGATAAAAAATTGTAATTGTTTTTTGTGTTTTTTTGGGGGTGGATTTTTTCTTCAATTAAAGGTAAAGACCAGTAATGGTCATGCGATTGCATTGTGAAAGAAACGTTGTGGAATCGATCAGAAAAGGTTGATCATCTAGCATCTAGCATCTGCAAGGTTCTGGAATCATCAAAATGATAAGAAATTTGGCCCATTCTTTGTAAAGTTACAAGCACTATACACAGAAAGATGTATATGGGACTACCCTATCTCTCTCACCAGACCATGAGAGAGATAAATTTACCAAATATATGAATTAGTAGGCGGTTTCCCAGCAAATTTTCTATCATCATGTATTAGTCAAAACAGATTCTTTCACATGATTGGTAATGAGAGCTTCCATTTCATTTTTTGAAATTGGGGCGTTACCAATACTGGTCTTTACCTTTAACGTTCGTCATTCATGCATATTCTTATAAATTGTTTTATGTAGGAAGAATATGATAGTTCTATCCATCTGTTTATCTATACTGTTTCTTCTTCATCTTCTTCAAATCCGTTACGGAATCAAATTCAGGCAGTAGCTTACATTTATGACAAACTCTTCAAACAGACATGACACGCTAGTTAATACACTGCAGGTAGCTAGTGACATGAACATGTACGGGAAGATGAATGATTATACAAATGAGTGAGGGCATTAGTAAGAATTGCCCACACAAGGTACCTTTGGAACACGCCCGAGGCGATAGCCGAGGGTGTTTGGACTGTTTCGAAGGTACCAAGTGTGGGTAATTTTACTAATGCCCGTACAAAATGATATGTATTATTTATTTTATAAGATAATGTTGTATTTGTTTTATAAAATAATGTTATATAACATAATCTTACTATTGGCCGGTCATAAGTTTTTACTAATGACCGGTCATTAGTCAAATTACGTAAGCAAAATAAATTTCTGGTCACGTGTACGCTCTCAACCAATCATTTGATTAGGATCCTCTGCATCATCTTATAAACTCAGATATTGCATAGGCCTATGTGAGATTTAAATTATGTATGTAATAATCAGGATTTGCTACAATTTTTGCAAAGGAATTATGCCGCTCAATAAGTTTGACGAATTAGATAAAATACATCCCTTTCTGCTTTAGATGAAATGCGGGAAATATCTATTAACAATCGATGTGTAATCATTCGACACGAAACAGATATCATTCATTAGTTCATAGGGCTAGGTTTCTGACAACGAACACGTCAAACTAATTGAGATGGATGCAATGGTTAGATAACTTTCTAAATCGTTTGTTTTGGAAGCTCATGCAGGCATGACTTTAAAAACTACACATGATCTGAAGCAGACGTCACGGTATAAACCGCTAGTAACAGAAGAAGCCGTGATGAAGTAACTTGCTCAAGCTAAAGACGAACTGTCTGCGATGCCATTAGGTCTTCAATTACATCCAATATATAGGTCATCAGATATTCAATATTTTGTCTGATCTGTATTCCATACTGTGCACAGCTCCCATTACCCCCACGTTAAGTGGCACGCGTGTTGCGCATGTGGAATAGTGCACATCTTTCATGTCTTGATAATGTGTGGTGACAGTTCGTAGTCTTGAGGTAAACCATATACGTAGCTTAAAGGCATACTAAACATGCGTTTAGGTGGAGAATACATATTCAGCTTGGAGTCTTAGGGTAAACCCAAAGAGGTATCTTAAAGGCATACTAAACCTGCTTTTAAGTGGAGAATACACATTCAGCTTGGAGTCTTAGGGTAAACCAAAATACGTAGCTTAAAGGCAAACTAAACATGCGTTTAGGGGGAGAATACATATTCAGCTTGGAGTCTTAGGTGGAGATTACTCATACAACGTGTGGTCTTGGGGTGAACCCAGAAAAGTATCTTAAAGGTATACTAAACATGCGTTTAGTAGGAAATTACTCATACAACTTGTAGTATTGGAGTAAACCCAATACGTATCTTAAAGGCATACTAAACCTGATTTTAGGTGGAGATTAATTGAATACAGCATGTTCAAAGTTGACCTCTGAGACAATATTCATACTTTCATACAACCGTTAAAATAAATTAAAAAGGTCAAGCAAACCAAGTGCTGGTTTGCCCCCAAAACGATTTTATATACAGATTGACTATTGTATTATTGAATTGTGTTTTATAATTTGTACTTCTTTTAATTCTCAGCAGTTTTATGAAAAACAAAAAACAAAAAACAAAAAAGGATCGTACATGTAGGTACACCGACTAACATCAGTGAGCACTGCGCAACCGATGAGGTACACATTCACCACCGCATTCACCAGATGCATTTCAAAACCGTTCCCCTCCCCCTCCCGAGAGCAAGGCGGAATTTACTTAGCCTAGGCAGCCCTGGGTGACTGACTTGTTCAAGTTTGGTCTTCCAATTAATTATATAGGGGCACTTAAACTTCATACTCTTCTCGAATTCGGTTGCGTAATGAACTGATAACGGGGTAGTTACCATAATACCCGTAACTGCAGAGGTGTCGTGGTCGAGTAGATACGTCACCGGAATGTGGATCACATGGTCCACGGTTCGAGTCTCGCCGTGGTACTAATGTCCTTTGACAAAACATTTATCTACATTTGTCACCCTCGAGCGCCAGGACTATCAACTCTGACAGACATGAGCGCTATACAAGAACCAACTTTTATTTATTGTTATTATTATCATTAACTCATAATAACACTTTCAGCATCTATTAAAGGGATAGTTGAGTTCTCGTTTAAGACCGCAAATATCTTCAAGGTGCATGGTTATTGCTCTTATTCTTATTCATTACATTTCTCACACCAAAATTGTTTTTTGTTGCGCATTCTGCAACAAAACTCAACTTTCCCTTAATATCCCCATTGACCCTATTATACCTCTCTCTCCCACTTAAACCTTCGAAAGTATACAATGTTATCTTTGCAGGATTACCAACAAACCCTTAATAGTTACCATAATACCCGTAACTGCAGAGGTGTCGTGGTCGAGTGGATACGTCATCGGACATTGTCCGCGGTTTGAGTCTCGCTGCGGCACTAATGTCCTTTGGCGAGACATTTATCTACATTTGCCTGCCTCGACCCAGGTGATGTTAATAGGTTTCTGACAGGAATGAATGTCTTGAAATGCTAGAGCGCCATAATGGCAGCCGTGCTAAAGACGGGTGACAATTGTGGAGCGCCAGGAGTGTCAAGTCTCACTGACATTAGGGACTTTTAGATTGAGTGGACGAGAACACGACGAACGCCGACTGATCATGCGTGTCAACGTACTTAACTGCCCATGTTGACTACAATTAGAAATCTTTTAGATTGCACTCGACGATATACATGCATGCAGGAAGTAACACTATGAACATCACGGACAAAGAAAGAGGACAAATATACAGTTCCTCATTCTACCCTCAACAAAAGAACATCCCTTCACTGCTATTATGTAAAAATGTGTAGAACAGGTGAATATGCATGTGACACCTGTTCTACACATTTTTACATAATAGCAGGGAAGGGATGTTTTTTTTATCTACCTGAGGAACTGTATATTTTATGCGCACGCGGCATACTAGTGCCTTGAGCATGGAAAGGCGCTATATAAATATCAATATGTATGTATGTATGTACTCGATTTAGGAAAATCAAGGTTGACGCATCCTCGATCGCCGACTGAGACGACGTAACGCATGCGCAGTGCCTTAAAATGACGTCACACGTTGCAGTCAAAGCTGTCGACGTGCAAATCTAAAAGTCCCTATTAGCGCTGTACAAGAACCAACTTTTATTTAGTGTTATTATTATTAACTCATAATAACACCTTTCAGCATCAGTCAATTTCCCAATTGACCCATTTAAACCTCAATGTAATTTCTTTCTTTCACTTAAAGCTTTAAATGTATAGGATATTATCTTTTCAAGATTACCAACACTTGTCCAAACCTTTTTAATTATATTTCACTGTCCTGCATCTCTTCACCATTTCCCCTCCTTCCTTCCAAAATGATGTTCGAACTTCTACTACGTCATCGAAATGATCCAACAAAAGTCATCCTATCCCGATAACATCCCTCTCTCTCCCCTTCATCCCTATCTCTGTCTCTCTGTCTCTCTGTCTCTCTCTTTCTCTCTCTCTCTTTCTCTCTCTCGCATTTCATCCATGTAATGCCATCCCTAGTCTGAACTTGAATCCATTACCCCCCAAACTATATAATATCAAGTATGTGAATGTGTTTGGATGTAACGGGATCCTGATATTGATAGTGGTGTGACAACTCTTCTCAATCAATAGACGCTAGCCTGCGATACATAAACTTCGACATTTGTTATCTGCAAGCAGTGCAAGGGGTTTGCTAGTAAAATGTAGCATTCTATTATCTTTGTGAACGAATTACCACTTTAGGAGGATTAAACCCATTCATTTTAGAAATATTGTCGTTATACACCGACCATTCTTGATTTTCAACTATCGGCAAAACTAGCGTTGTATCACTATTGTCGAAGTCCTATCGATAGGGGGCGCATATGCAAGATTAAAACAATTCGATATTCAAGATTTATTTCATGTATGAATATCAAATACAATACATACACAGCCCCTGATTTCAAATGGTAAGGATACGTAAAATATATTAAGAGCAAAAACTGAGTATTTTACAAAGTAGTGTAAAAACAACAAACATCAATGGGTGGAAGTTATAATGGAGTTATAGTATAGTATTAATGACTGCTTTGAGAGAAATAGTTGTTTTATTACGCTCAAGGGAAGGTTAGAATTGTGCTATTCCCCGAGGCTTGCCGAGGGGAATAGCCCAATTGTAACCTTTCCCGAGAGCGTATGAAAACAACTATTTCTCGAATATTAAAGCAGTCATTAATACTTTTATATGCCGAAAAAAAATAGACTAAAAAATAAAAATAAAAAAATATTTTCATTTTTGTCGAAGACGGGATTCGAACTCTTGCGTACAACAAGAGGTGTATCGAAAACCAACGCTTAGACCACTAGGCTATTGCGCGTCGTTAACATGCTCGGCAGTTTTCTCCAATATATACATTAAAATGGATTGAAAACGGCTCTGCGTGAGGGATGCTTCGCAAAAGCTCCATGAAACGGGCCCTTCTTTTACTTTTGCAATGCATATTGGCACGAACTTAGATCAAGATCTATCGGCAGATGTTGTTTTTTTGTTTTTGAGAGTTTATTTTCGTCTTCATGTCAACAATGCAAGATAAAATTGTCGGTAAGATCGATCGAGATTCAATTGTATTGAAATTACCGACCAATCCTTCGCACACATACGGTATTCTCCATCGCTCAAACCATTTTTTAACATGTAAACCTATGGGGTAACCATGGAGTAACCATGGTTATTAAAAATATTGAAATGTTTTATGCATGGTTACCGAGAATTTTACAGGAACAGTTGAAGTTTATGAATGCAATTCGACCAATCAGATGGCTGGATTTCTTAAGTGAGGTATATAATGGAAAATATTTAGTAGAACTTAACTATTCGACACCATTATCGTAAGAATAAGAGTGTCATTTATTGCATTGACAACACAAAGAAGTGGAAGAAGGTGTGGATTGCAGGTCAAGTGGATATAGAGAAGGGAATGAAAGGGGATATAGGTCAAGATGACCGGAAGAGAGGATTGGAACTTGTAAAAACTTGTAAGACCATAATATAGAACAAGGTTAGTAGAAGACCTACTTACATGTACATAGTTACATGTACGTACATATTTTATCACATGTTTAACGTGTTGTGGCGCCAACGAAAGCAAAACAATGCACAGAAGGTCATTTTAAGAAAAATACTGGTAGATGTTGCAACCTTTTTACAGGACAGATGATAAATGTGGGAAAATAATAATGTCAGAAGACGAATCATTATAAAGATGATGAACGTTTGACTGTTTACCACGACATGTGATCAGAGTATGGATTTCACATTTCGGTTTGTGTGTATTATTAAAACAGAACCACATTGTTGAAACTATTCGCATCACTACTATACGGTGTAATGTACATGTATGTGAAGCTTTATCAGCAAATTAATTTGATACGTCGTTTCATATGTTTACCCTAGATATTGTACTTTCAAAGCATGATATATTAATTATATTATAGTGGGCACTCTACTGATTAATTATATGTATATTATATGTGATCGAATTACTATAGGTTTGTTTGCGATGGAATGACTTGCCTTACCTAATAAAACATGCATTGGTATTTGCACGCATGCATGTATATATGAACGAAAGAGTGTCAGTATATTCATTTGGTTTGCGTACAGTAGTAGCTGGGCAAAGATAGAATCAGTCTGCAATGTGGATTAAACGGTTTTTCTAAAGGGTTTCCTTTTAAATATTGTGATAGTGACTGTAGAATATAACGTGTGCGAATCGCGATAGGTCTTTTTTTATGCAATACTTTGTGATGAAAACAAGTTTACTTTGTACAGAAACTTTATATTGTCATATGAACCAGCGTCGTCTTTATAATTGTATGGCTCAGTGCTCGTCGTATAAAAAACATAGCGGGCGATGTATCATATAAATTAATTATTAAAAAATATATCAAACATTAATTTTGGTGATGAAAAATCATCAATGATATTGACAATTCATTGGAAGGGAGTTTTACTTTCGCAAGTTATTGCTCAAGAAACATAAATAATCATGCTTCAAAATGCTATTCAGAAATGGGATATTGAATATTCGAGTTCATTCATTATTTCAGTGAAAGCTCTCGTGCTTTTCATCGAATCACTTATCCGAAAATAAAACAAGGGTCGTAATTTTCCCGTCATGAGCATATTAAGGCTGGAGGGGAGAAACTTATTTTCAGTGCAAACGAAATCCATTTCAAATAAAAACATGGAGGGAATCCATAGACGTTCCCTGGAGGAAGCCATGAACTCTTCCAATGCACTCCAGTTACGAGTGGATGATTGAGAGTGGAGAGGAGGAGGAGGAGGGGGGGGGGAGGAAGAGGAGGGGGGAGGATGGGAAACTTTTAAGGGAGAGTGAGAGAGATAAGTTGGAAGAGAGAAAATTAAGGTATAAGGACGGAGATGGAGAGGAAGGAGAGATACGTTAAAGGTACTATGTCCCTTTTGCAGCCAACCTCAAATGCTGTAGAACTTTGCAGGAATTATGAATATGTCATGTATGTCCTATCTGTGAAATTTAAACGTTAGCAGTGTCCTCATATTCAAATTATGCAAGGAAACCCGTTTACTTGCAAGACTTTACTGTGAGACACTATTGAGTGACTGACTGGCTTTTTTTCTTCTTTGGTAATAACATACATGAAAAGAGTTGTAAAGGGTACATGAGCATTTGTCTTCATCAATAACCCACTTCTTGTGATGGCCAAGATTAACTGATTTAATCTTTGCGCAGCATAAAACGTATGACCATTCGGTACAATTGTCTGAAAATCAAGACTATTACTTTTGGGCTCTATAGCCCTAAAGTCAATTTGACAACTAATAGTCGTTATTTTCCCCCTTGAAGACATTTTCAAGCCCCTCCTTTTTTAGGGAAGTTCTAAATTAGTATTATCTTTCAAATGCAGTTGGAATTTAACTTTTTCATTTTTTTGGCCTGCAAATGGGACATAGTCCCTTTAAAGGGAGAATGATATGAGTGGATTAATGAGAGTTGAGGCAAGGAGAAGGGGTATGGGGGTATTAAGGAGCATCGGAAGGTAGGGGAAAGAGAGTTAGTGAGAGAGAGAGAGAGAGAGAGAGAGTGAGAGAGAGAGAGAAAGAGGAAAGAGAGAGAGGGAGAGAGAGAGAGAGAGAGAGAGAGAGGGGGAGAGAGAGGGAGAGAGAGAGAGGGAGAGAGAGAGAGAGGGAGAAGAGAGGGAGAGAGGATGGCAAATTGGGAACAGGTTGGAAAATGATGCGAGAGAGGTAATACATAAAAGGGGTAGGTAGGAGTCAGGAAGGAAAAGGGGGAAGGGTAAACAGGAGGGAAGAAGAAGGGATGAGTAGGGCACTCCAGATACGAGTGGATGATTGAATGTATAGATGAGGAGAAGGAGTATCGGGTAAGAGTAAAGGCGAAGGGTAAGAGAGTGGTGGGGAAATAAGGATGATGGGAGTTTGTAGGGTAGGGCTGGACCTGAAGGAACAAGAGAAAGAGAAAGGAAAGTAGGACAGAGGAAAGAGAAGGTAGACGAATGGATGAGAGGGAAGAAGAATGGTGAACTGCGAAGGGTGAATGAAGGGGTGGGCATTTCGGATACAAGTGAATGACTGACAATGGAGAGGGAGGAAGTATAGGGCGAGAGAGTATAGGGGCAGGACCGGGGGCAGGATAAGACAGGGGATGTGGGGAGACGGATGAAAAAGGGGAAGAGAAAGTGGGAGTGAGAAGGGAGGGTGAAGGAAGGGGGTAGTGCACTTCAGAGACGAGTGAATGATTGACTGTAGAGTGGAGGAGACGAACACAAGGGGAAGAGAATGGGCAGGGGTAAGATAGATGGTGGGCGGAAGGAAGGAGGAGGTACTTAGAAGGGAGGGCGGAGGGATACAAAGTAGGAGAGATGGGAGAGAGATACAGAATAGGGGACGGGAAGGAGGCAGGAGGAAGAGGGGTAGGGGGAAGGCGACGTAAAGTTGGGGGGGGGGGGCAGACATCATTCTCTGTAAACATGAACTCGCGAATGTAGACCAGAGGAATACGAGAAAACAGGACTAATGAATAGTCAGTGTGATCGGATGCAGAGAGTACAGACAGATTAAAATAAAGGGAACAAATGAGCGAGGTCTAGGGGATACTTTTTGGGAGATGCAGGGAAGTGTAAAATATCCTTGATCTACTTGTGACATTTCGATCGGGTAAAAATAAAAGGAGCCTCTAAAAATACGTCATTAGATTTGCTATGTGAGGTGGACAAGAGGGCTCTTTGAGATTGGGTATCACGGTGTTAATATCTCCTCGGGCTAGACTCGGCGATGGCTCGCACGGGAGCTACGCTCGAGCTCGGCTAGAAGTTCTTGGGTTTGTAGGGCGACACTTTTTTTTCTTCTTCGAGACGTGTACATGTATTTGGGTGCTTGTTACTACCACGGATGCATGCATCGAGAACTGTTGAGAGGTGCAGTGGGCCCCCTCGGGAGCTTGCGAGTTCATGAATTAAACAAGAGACGGGCTAAACAGTGATGGAAAATTACGACGCGGCATCATGCATGTACGCCATTATGTATTCAGATATCTAGAGAAAAATGGAATAGGTGAAATAAATCTCGTCCCTGGGTCCTAGATGAGTTAGTCCGAGGGAGGTGCATGGCTGCAAACGAGAATAAATGAGAGGGGAGGGCGGCGAAAGTGGTGTTAAAGTGTCTTTAGAGATTTACATTAATCAGTTTAGTCATTATTTTTTGAGGACTTAACAGAAAAGACAATCCAAAGAGGTTGCTTTTCCCCAGTTAACTCATCCAAACAGGTTGCTTTTCCCCCCAGTTAACTCATAGTTGCCATATGTTACAACATATTCAAATATTGTAGATAGAGTAACATAAATATTTTAATAGCGTAGTTAGTAAAGGGAAGAAAGTGCACATGCCAAAAAATGTGAATATCGCAATAGACGAGGAATTTGAGAAGACATTATCAACATGATTACAAAACTTTTGCTCTGTTCAATAATGACTTTAGTCGCATTTTTTCGTCATCTGTATCGGCTTATATAATGATACAGATAATATCGTTTCTGTAAAATCTACGCCCATGACAGGTAGGTGTAATATGTGTAGGCCTATAATTCATATTACAGACAATACTGACCATTTTTGCCTTTATGAAAATGCCTTGTTAATACAGAGAGAAGAAAAGAGAAGGAGAGAAAAAGAGGGTGAGATGGAAGATAGAGAGGGAGAGAGAGAAAGGGAGAGAGAGAGAGAGAGAGAAAGAGAGAGAGAGAGAGAATATTAAAGAGGGGAGAGTGCCTAACATCTTACCATGGTTTTTAAGTGTAGTATTTTAATGTAGTTCTCAAAGGAATTGGCTGAGACTCGAACCTCTAACCATTACAACGTGAAATGACGTGTCCAGTGCGCCTAAGGTAACTTTAGCACAGCTACCAATGACGCCTCATTCATAGCACATCATGATGCCTTAAGAGGACATTTCTTAAGAATGGGGAAAATGTGGAAATCGCAAAGATCATCTTCCTAAAGTTAGTATCGTTCATTGTATAAACGTCAATTGAAACGAAAGCACACTTTGCATCCGCACAATAATATTGAAAATACCGTTCTCATCTTTATTATAGTAGAGGAAAGTGAAATCCCTTCTTTTCTTTTTTTTTTTTTTTGGGGGGGGGGGGGGAGAAGGAGACTATAAAATCTCACATATCACCCAATATCGCCCAATAATCGGCGGTTCTTTTGTTTTTTGTTGTTTTGGGGGTTTGGTGTGGTTTTATGTTACGCTTGTTGTTGTCACTGTTGTTTCTTTTCTATATATTAAACATTTCAAATGCAATATTGTTATGACATAAAGCTGCATGATCGATGCCAAATTCAATGATCTTTGAAAAAGCATTGCATAAGAGACACGTGACCTTTATACATGATGTATTTAGTAGTAGACATCATTAGAAAACCAATAGCTCATCTTTTCTATTTCCATGAAACTGACATCCTCTTCAGACTTTGTTATACGAAAATTATGAGATAACCTTAGAGATTACTTGACAATGTGCAGTCGAAATCCTAGGGGCCTAATATTTATTCCTTCTGTTTCCTATTGAAGAATTGTCTGCGTTGGAAATTCTCTGCAAAATGAGAAATGATTTTCAGATCATGTTCGATAATCCATGCAATCATTCACGTACGTGCTCGATGTCATCGTGTGTTATACAAGTCAATTTGTAATACCTTCTACAGATAAGAACATGTTCAGAACGAATAAATCGTGACGGGAAATAAAATCATCTTCATTCTTCCATTTTCGAACTGAAATGAAAGAGCGTTACCATAACATATTTCACTTACTTCCACCCTGCATCTTTATTCTCTGAAATGTATTGCTACTTTTTTTTTCTTTCTTCTTCTTCTTCTTCTTCTTCTTCTTCCTCTTCCTCTTCCTCTTCTTCTCCTTCTTCTTCTTCTTCTCCTTCTTATTTTTCTTTTTCTTCTTCTTCCTCTTCCTCTTCCTCTTCTTCTTCTTCTTGTTCTTCTTGTTCTTCTTCTTCTTGTTCTTGTTCTTCTTGTTCTTGTTCTTGTTTCCTCCTCCTCCTCCTCCTCCTCCACCATCTCTTCCTCTTTTTTCCTTCTTCTTCTCCTTCTCCTTCTCCATCTTCTTTTTTTTTTAAATCTCCTCCTCCTCCTCTTCTTCTCCTTCTTCATCTTCTTCTTATTATTCACCTCCTCTCCTTCTCCTGCCCCCCTTTTCTTCTTAATCTCCTCCTCCTCCTCTCCTTCTCCTTCGCTGGTCATTTTGATGATGAGAAGAATGATGAGTGGGGAGTAGGAGAGGCAGTGAGAGGTTCGGACTAGGGTTCAAGTACTAGATCTCAAGCAACGCCAGACAAAATATTCATGAAGTTGATGACGCTCCGGGGGTGTGAGTGAGATTGAGGGTGAGATTGATGATACACCAAGCCAAGACCGACGGCCATCGCTTTCACACTCACCGACATGTCAAAGTCGCCAAACGTATCATACATTAATAAATTTATTATCAAGGGTATATTTTGAATTAGTTAAGAACAGATAGCGATGGTCAAGATAAGTCCACAGTATGCCGGATTTTTTTCCTTTCGAGGGTAACCAAAAGTCCCAGCGCTCATAAATATTGTGATATAAATGCAAACTTTAGAAGGAAAACCAATAATGGACTAGTCATGTAGAAGCCTTAAACAAAACGAGTCAAACATTAAAGAATAAGTGTAATAAGATAGTTCAGATTCAGATTTATTTATTTCACAACTCCATTTTTTTCATAATTTAATACAGATTGCCAAAAACAACATTGGTTCGTGTGCACATTAGGATTTTGGGCCGATGATAAAGTGTGTGAATTATTCAATTAATATGTTATTTGAACGACCTTGTTCTTTATTTTTCCTTTTTTTAAATCAATAAAACTTACAAATCTCATACATTCACTAAGTCAATGGAACGGCATGCGCATATCTATTGGCTATTCAAATAGTGAAATCTACCTATGTACCGGGCATGCAATCTGAACGAATCTAGAGATTATGCTCTTGATTATGGGGGGCGAATATTTGTCAGGCGAATGGGGGTGGGATTAAGAACATTGTTCTTTATGTCTAGTTTTTTTTCAAATCGTTAATACCTACAAATCCCGTACATTCACGTTAACGAAATAGAATGAAGTGAAATGAAAACTACATTATTCGTCACTGATGACATTGTACCAGACATCAATCTGAACGAATCTAGAGATTATGCTCTTAATTATGGGGGCGAATAGTTATCAGCCGAATAATGGGGGTGGAGATGAACTAGGAAACGATCATCACCTGACGGCTGTGTACAGGCTCGCTTGACGTGCAATCATTCATGATGTTCACGTGACCTTAATGACAAGAATAGACAAGGAAAGTAGACACATAATTTGAAATTTAGACCCAGAGGTAAACTATAGCTCAGTGTTTTACAACTTTTCTTTTTTAAACACGGCACTCTGTTAGGAATCAAAAGGTTACGCGTCACCCCGCTGAACCTAGACATCCTTTTGAGTGAATACTGTTTGCCGACCTTTGAGGAATTTGGTTTACAAAAATACATTATAGTTGAGTAGGCCTAATGAGAAGTTATCTGATTATTAGAAAGTTCAAGAAATTTAACAGTCCAGACCGTGTCTAAACCACCAGAACACATTCCACAATTAGTATGCTTATTATATGTGTTCTTATATATTAAGGTTGATCTCAAGCACGTTTTTGTATATCATTATCAGCCTAAGCAGTGGTGTAGCTACGGGGCACGGAGATAGGCCCCCCAACCGAATTTGAACAAAAACAATCATAAAAAGAACTGGCTGAGAAAAAAAAAAAGAACGAGAGGGAAACGGGATTGGAGAGAGGGCTTAGACAAGAAGACGGCGTCCTGTCACTCAGCCCCCCTCCCATCCCTCTATACTGCCGGTGCCCCCCCCCCCCGCTTTTGGACCCACCCTACGCCACACAATGCTAGTCGAGACAACACAGGACTGCTGACGAATATGCAACAAAGATGTTGTATTGCCCTTTAAGTGCCGGTGCCTGGGTCGGTCGGTCAAATTAAAATTTGTGTTTGTGTTGCTTTTTTTGCTTTTTTGCTTTTTTTTCCCTCTTTGGGTTGCTTTAATACTATTTTTTGTATTCATTATACATTTTTTCTTCTAAAAAACTGTTAACAAGAATGTCGACCGTAGTTTTTGAGATTTGTTGTGGTCGGTCGCAAATGGCAACACAACAACTCTTTTTGTAAAGCCTTATCGTAAATGTAAATTCACACCTCTCCGAGCGTCTTTTCTGTTCTTCTCATTTTCTTCTGACCATGGTACATAATCCAATACTTCTTTAGAATCCAATTTGAATCTCAAATTTCTACGGTGCCAAGAAAAACCCTTTCAAGATTAACAAATGCGCCTCTGGCATTCTATTGTCGGAAGGGAGGTTCGTGTCTGTGTTCATTCATCGTATGGAGAGTGTTGATGAGCATTGGCGTAGCCAGAAGGGGGTACGGGGCACTGGCCCCCTCCTGCCCCTCATTGAAATACAAAAAAGTGATGAAGAAAAAGAGGATTAAAGGAGGCAACGTACAGGTACACAAATAAGATGACCCCTTCCCTTCCTCACCCTCAAGCCACAAACAACCCCAACTGGTCACTTTGCATTAAATTCACCTAATGAGACAGCCCCCCCCCCCTCCGCCCTCTCCCCTCTGCCCTCTGCCCTCCCCCTCACGCCCTCCGCTTTTCCCCTCCCCCTCAATAATAACATCAATGTATTTACGTCTTACCTTCCCTGTTTGCCCTGTGGATTACGCTGTAACATTGTGGTGTGGTTACACTTTTAAACATCATTTTATATGAATAATGTGACTGTAAGGAAAGTAAAAATGTTTCTCATTAGCAAGCAAAAATTGTGTAAATACAAGTGAATAGAAGCAGATCTAAGTTTTGACCCACTGAAATAGTGTGTGTTGCTTTCGTCAGTCGAACCAAGAACTGGTAACTTCTTGGTCGAACACAAAATGTAAGGATACCACTATGTGTGTAACCAACTCGGCGAAAGTAGATGATCTGCGTCCTAGTTTCTTACAGCTATTATTTCTAAACACCGCCCTCTTCGCATCAAACAACTATATTTGGCAAGAAGAGCATTAATTGATTTAATTCATAATGAGAAGGAGGTGAAACTTTATGAAATGCGATAATTGATCTAATATGAATCATTGTGTTTCCGAATTTTGTTTGTGAACGTTCATTGATTTTTTTAAAATTGAAATGAAGAAAAGAAAATCGTTTGTGATTATATTATGCATGATCATACATTACTCATATTGGATCATTGAT
>JAVYIG010010025.1:0-72752 GCA_035222895.1 Strongylocentrotus droebachiensis | reverse complement strand
CACTCGTGAGTTAGGTACGCAGACGGCTCCAACAGGCAAGTAATCCCAGGGGTTCTCAGTCATGTAGAAATACTGTTTGCATGGTGACCAGAGGTTTTCCAGACACCCCCTAAACGAGGATTTCTTATATGACGCCAAAATACACCCTAAATGAGGATTTCGCGTGATTGTTTTCTTTCCGATTTCACACCCTAAACGGGTATTTAAAAAAAGTGTACTCTCAAACAAGTTTTGGAAAATTGTAACCCCTTGTTTACCATTTAAGTTGTTGACAATGTAAAATAATTCAGATTGCGCTTCTGCAGTAAAATTCACAATGTAAAAATGCATTTCAATAGAGAAGCAATAACATTAACATGTAAAATGGGTTAAATGCGCAGACAACTATCACAACTACATAATTATGAGATTTTCATGGTCGCAGTTACCATTGTACGGCCGTAGTCGCTATTCGAAATGTTATCAAACTTTACCGGGAGCACCGGTCAGGGGCGGATCCAGCTTTTTATAAAGGGGGGGTTGGGGTGGTATGCGAGGGAGCGTAGCGACCGAGTCCAAGCGAGCGGAGCGAGCGAGGGGGGAGGGTGTGGGAGGGGGGTGTCCCCCCTCCCACAGTAGGGAACATTTTTGAAAATCTGTGTGTGAAAATGGCGTTTTCTTGCGATAAGATTTTAAAAAATGATCCCCGGATTTTTTTTTTGGGGGGGGGTTGCAACCCCCCAACCCCCCCCCTCTAGATCCGCTTCTGCCGGTAAATAGTGCTTGTAATACATCCACAGGGGCATCCAAATATATCAAAATTGTAAAGAATCACTATCCACCCAATTTTCAAAACTCTGTATTACCTTTAATGCGGCACCGCGCGGACCAGGGACAATCTCCAAAAACACCACTTTATACACGATTCCTTAGTCACGCATGCTTACAGTATTTTTATATCTGACTGAGACCCCCGGGAAAATAATGTTCCATTTTGAAAACATGGATTCTGATGTAAAATATAATGCTGAAAACAATGACACTGGTTGATTTGTTTTTCATGAAAAGTGCCCAAAGTGCCAACATTTAGGTTTTAAGGGGCAACCATGGCATTGTTTCTTTGCATTTTCAGCCGAGGACAAATTTTTTCGCCGAAAATTGTCGGTTGATGTAGAAAACTCACTTTGAACAACAGAATATTAATATGCTAATGGTTAAGACCCACAAAAGACCATGGGCTCGGAAGTTGCTCTAACAGGTTCCAAAGGATCACCTACTTACGGCAGTCTAGAGGGCTGCTTAAAATCATTTTCGGCGGTAATGGGAGCACAGTAAATCTGTATTTCCGTATGATATATTGTGGATATGTGGCTATGATGGTTAAATAGTTATGTTTCAGATACCGAAAAAGCTGATTTATTTTTCATCTCATTTCATTTCATCTACATGGTTACCAAAAAAGATCAAGTTACATAATATTTCAACATAGCAATGATTAAACATTTGGTAAAAGGAGCCAACAAATAGAAAGAGCTAGTTAAAATTTGACCCGTTCAATACATCATTTATGACAATAAATCAAACATTAAGAGTAGGCCTAATCATTGAATCACAAGGAAATATATTTGTTTTACACTAGCGAAAGTAATAATTAACAGGGCTCATTGAGTCGACAGATGCATGGAAATGAAGTGAGAACCAAATATATATTTACCAATGGTCTGACTATGTTGCTCGGATACCTAGTGTCAAAATCACAAGAGGAACATGTATCTGCGTCACACATCTTGATAAATGTCTGATAGAGATGCTCGAATGTTAATATCCTGCCACAATTTTGAAAACACTTTTGATGTGAACGATAGAACCGGGCAATGCCTGGGAACTTCCCGTTTTGAATTAAAAAAAACAAAGCAGTAATTGATGTATGTACCAAAACTGAATGAGAAAGGCGTTGCATGCATGGAAATAATGTATCATACGAAAAGTAGTATCCAGAAATAACATTTATCAGGCTACCAGGATAAATATGGGCTAAATACCGCCACCTGAATTTGTGCTGGTACTCGGCATATCAGGTTCTAAGGTTATTCACTTTTTTGTGACGACGCATAATTATACACATTATGTATGTAGATCCGTTCTCATTTACCGAAGCGAGTCTATTCATTGTAGGACAACGATCACCGTTATATAACTGTCCGTAGATGGAGTACCTGTACACTCATTCTATCTAAAAACAACAACTAACCCCTTGGCTAGACAACTACCCCTAGGACAACTATGCTACCAATAACACAAGTACCTCGTACTCCTATACAAACTACCCTCTAGGATAAATAACCTAGGATAAATATCCCTGTGAAAATTAACTAGTTACCCCTATAGGACAAAAAACCCTATAACAAAATTACCCTAGGACAATTACCCCCGAGAACAAGTATCCTTAGGGCAAATACCCCTTAGATATACTACACCAGGACAATAACCCCAGGACAAGTAACCCTAAATGACAATCAATTCTCTCCTGATATATACCATTGGTACAGTTAACGTTATTGCTAATACGAGGGAAATCACCTCGGGGTGCAGTATTCCGTAGGGGTGCTTACCTGTCCGGTGGTAAATTCAACGCATAAAGGCGGCGTTAAAGCTAGTCAGAGGATCTTCGAAACAAAAATCAGTTGGTACCCCAGTAAACAAAACACTAAAAAGTAACCACTTTTGGGAGTGTATTTTAAGTGATTTAAAAGTATGGTGCCTTTTGAACTAGATTTAAACGTTATCGACACGTGCCTTCATTTAAACGAAAAAGGTACTCTTGTTCATGTTTTCATCTAACCTAAAAACCACCAATTTATCACGCGACTGGAGTAACGTGATTCCACTTACCTCTGTAAATCAAGTATTTATGACCAAATAACCACTTGACCAAGCAACGAGTTTTTGTCCGTTAACCGATGGTGGTGATAAATACGTAATTATTTGGTCTTGTAAGCACCTTTATCGATTGGTTCACAGGTTATCCAAGGTTGATGGTAATAATCACGTTACTTACACCGGCTAATCGTCTTATTTTTCTGTCCGTGAATCTCTAGTTATATTAAATTAGTAATTCTGACGGTGTCTTACACACCTCTTTAAATGGTTTCAAAGTTACCATAACTTTCTTGGTTATGATCACGTAGCTTAAACTGATTACTAATCTAAGCTGTGAATCCGTGATATTTAGGTGTGAAAAATTAGTAATTATTAGGTGTCTTAAAACACCTATTTAAATGGTAGTCAAAGTTGCCAGCAGTTCCGCGGTGATGATCTCGTGACTCAAACGGATTATTAATATAAGCTGGGTATTCCGTGATTTCTAGGTGTGAAAGATGAGTTATTTTTGGGTGTCTTGATGGTTTCACAGTTACCATTTAAGTCCCGTGGTGATAATCCCGTGACTGTTGGCATATTTCTATTTTCACCAGTTGATAACTGACTGTTGGCATATTTTCATTGCACCAGTTGATAACTGGTCTGTGTGCATATTTCCAGTTGCACTAGTTGATGACTGACTGTTGGCATATTTCCAGTTGAACCAGCTGACACTAATTAATTTGCATATTGAAAATGGGGTGCGTGCAGATATATGTTTTTAACAATTTATCTGAATTTACAGCATATTTCTTAATTACTGATGATTTAGTTATTGTAGGACAACGATCACCGTTATATAACTGTCCGTAGATGGAGTACCTATACACTCATTCTATCTAAAAACAACAACTAACCCCTTGGCTAGACAACTACCCCTAGGACAACTATGCTACCAATAACACAAGTACCTCGTACTCCTATACAAACTACCCTCTAGGATAAATAACCTAGGATAAATATCCCTGTGAAAATTAACTAGTTACCCCTATAGGACAAAAAAACCCTATAACAAAATTACCCTAGGACAATTACCCCCGAGAACAAGTATCCTTAGGGCAAATACCCCTTAGATATACTACACCAGGACAATAACCCCAGGACAAGTAACCCTAAATGACAATCAATTCTCTCCTGATATATACCATTGGTACAGTTAACGTTATTGCTAATACGAGGGAAATCACCTCGGGGTGCAGTATTCCGTAGGGGTGCTTACCTGTCCGGTGGTAAATTCAACGCATAAAGGCGGCGTTAAAGCTACACTGTAAAAAAATAATAGTCGAAATAACTCAATAAAATTGTGGAAAAGAATTGCTTATTTTTATTAAGTAAATATTACCTACGGCATCTTAAGTAGAATTTACTTATTTTGCTGAATAAATTTTTACTCAGTTAAATCGAGTTACATTAACGTAAATAATTTAAGTATTGTAATCATTTTAGATAATAAAAAAAGAAGCTATGATAGGATTACATATTGCACGATTTGGTACCCATCTAATCTAACAAGTAACATCCACTAATCATTCACTACTTCTATTTAAGATTTAACCGTATGTATATATCTACCACCATCACAAACTATTACATACGCTTCCATTCGACACATATTGAAAGGCTCCAAATTTTATATATACTTGATCGTAGCATCTTAAAAGGAAAATTGGTTGACAATTTCCTGAAATATCAAGTTTTGATTTGTTTTGAACTGGGTAACAATTAAAAATTGTCTTGTCTTTGCTTAGCCATGTTAAATGAATTAGTAAATGTTTTAAAGTCCTTAAATTTTCATTCAACCACAAAAAAGAATTGTTTTATTTAAAAAAGAGTTTAATTTGGTCTTAATGAATATTCATAAATTATGTAAATACTTCTATTACGCACTGCATCGGTCCTTACTTTAAAAAGATAAGAATAATCAACATAAATTGTTTGAGTAATACGTATAATTTCTGATTTTGAGTTAAAATTACTAAATTAATACAAGCTGAAATTACTTAAAGTTCTTATGTATTTGATTTTACTTAAATTTTCCACGTATGTTCTACTAAATTGAAAGTTTGAGTTAGCAAGACTGAAATTTAGTGCGTAAGTGGCAAAACTAATGTTTTCAAGTAAATTCTAAATGGAAAAAATACGTAAAAATTACCAATGAACAAATTCCTTTTTACAGTGTAGTCAGAGGATCTTCGAAACAAAAATCAGTTGGTACCCCAGTAAACAAAACACTAAAAAGTAACCACTTTTGGGAGTGTATTTTAAGTGATTTTAAAGTATGGTGCCTTTTGAACTAGATTTAAACGTTATCGACACGTGCCTTCATTTAAACGAAAAAGGTACTCTTGTTCATGTTTTCATCTAACCTAAAAACCACCAATTTATCACGCGACTGGAGTAACGTGATTCCACTTACCTCTGTAAATCAAGTATTTATGACCAAATAACCACTTGACCAAGCAACGAGTTTTTGTCCGTTAACCGATGGTGGTGATAAATACGTAATTATTTGGTCTTGTAAGCACCTTTATCGATTGGTTTCACAGGTTATCCAAGGTTGATGGTAATAATCACGTTACTTACACCGGCTAATCGTCTTATTTTTCTGTCCGTGAATCTCTAGTTATATTAAATTAGTAATTCTGAGGTGTCTTACACACCTCTGTAAATGGTTTCAAAGTTACCATAACTTTCTTGGTTATGATCACGTAGCTTAAACTGATTACTAATCTAAGCTGTGAATCCGTGATATTTAGGTGTGAAAAATTAGTAATTATTAGGTGTCTTAAAACACCTATTTAAATGGTAGTCAAAGTTGCCAGCAGTTCCGCGGTGATGATCTCGTGACTCAAACGGATTATTAATATAAGCTGGGTATTCCGTGATTTCTAGGTGTGAAAGATGAGTTATTTTTGGGTGTCTTGATGGTTTCACAGTTACCATTTAAGTCCCGTGGTGATAATCCCGTGACTGTTGGCATATTTCTATTTTCACCAGTTGATAACTGACTGTTGGCATATTTTCATTGCACCAGTTGATAACTGGTCTGTGTGCATATTTCCAGTTGCACTAGTTGATGACTGACTGTTGGCATATTTCCAGTTGAACCAGCTGACACTAATTAATTTGCATATTGAAAATGGGGTGCGTGCAGATATATGTTTTTAAACAATTTATCTGAATTTACAGCATATTTCTTAATTAGTGATGATTAGTTATTGTAGGACAACGATCACCGTTATATAACTGTCCGTAGATGGAGTACCTGTACACTCATTCTATCTAAAAACAACAACTAACCCCTTGGCTAGACAACTACCCCTAGGACAACTATGCTACCAATAACACAAGTACCTCGTACTCCTATACAAACTACCCTCTAGGATAAATAACCTAGGATAAATATCCCTGTGAAAATTAACTAGTTACCCCTATAGGACAAAAAACCCTATAACAAAATTACCCTAGGACAATTACCCCCGAGAACAAGTATCCTTAGGGCAAATACCCCTTAGATATACTACACCAGGACAATAACCCCAGGACAAGTAACCCTAAATGACAATCAATTCTCTCCTGATATATACCATTGGTACAGTTAACGTTATTGCTAATACGAGGGAAATCACCTCGGGGTGCAGTATTCCGTAGGGGTGCTTACCTGTCCGGTGGTAAATTCAACGCATAAAGGCGGCGTTAAAGCTAGTCAGAGGATCTTCGAAACAAAAATCAGTTGGTACCCCAGTAAACAAAACACTAAAAAGTAACCACTTTTGGGAGTGTATTTTAAGTGATTTAAAAGTATGGTGCCTTTTGAACTAGATTTAAACGTTATCGACACGTGCCTTCATTTAAACGAAAAAGGTACTCTTGTTCATGTTTTCATCTAACCTAAAAACCACCAATTTATCACGCGACTGGAGTAACGTGATTCCACTTACCTCTGTAAATCAAGTATTTATGACCAAATAACCACTTGACCAAGCAACGAGTTTTTGTCCGTTAACCGATGGTGGTGATAAATACGTAATTATTTGGTCTTGTAAGCACCTTTATCGATTGGTTTCACAGGTTATCCAAGGTTGATGGTAATAATCACGTTACTTACACCGGCTAATCGTCTTATTTTTCTGTCCGTGAATCTCTAGTTATATTAAATTAGTAATTCTGAGGTGTCTTACACACCTCTTTAAATGGTTTCAAAGTTACCATAACTTTCTTGGTTATGATCACGTAGCTTAAACTGATTACTAATCTAAGCTGTGAATCCGTGATATTTAGGTGTGAAAAATTAGTAATTATTAGGTGTCTTAAAACACCTATTTAAATGGTAGTCAAAGTTGCCAGCAGTTCCGCGGTGATGATCTCGTGACTCAAACGGATTATTAATATAAGCTGGGTATTCCGTGATTTCTAGGTGTGAAAGATGAGTTATTTTTGGGTGTCTTGATGGTTTCACAGTTACCATTTAAGTCCCGTGGTGATAATCCCGTGACTGTTGGCATATTTCTATTTTCACCAGTTGATAACTGACTGTTGGCATATTTTCATTGCACCAGTTGATAACTGGTCTGTGTGCATATTTCCAGTTGCACTAGTTGATGACTGACTGTTGGCATATTTCCAGTTGAACCAGCTGACACTAATTAATTTGCATATTGAAAATGGGGTGCGTGCAGATATATGTTTTTAAACAATTTATCTGAATTTACAGCATATTTCTTAATTACTGATGATTTAGTTATATGCAATCCATTTCGAAAATACTACAAATATAAATTACCATTTATTAGGACATTTGGTTACTTCGTATAAATTACATTTAATTAAACATGAATAAGGGAAACATTAACTGTTAACTAAAATAATTTCAATAAAATACAAGTATATGATTTTTTTTCTCGATTAATTCAATTCTGTAAGTCTACTTATTACCAATGCCTTTACATTGGAAATACAGACGTAACAGTATTGAAGTGTTGTTGCCGTTCAACTGGTTGGAAGTTTTACCAAATGGTTCTAATGGCTCAGCTAGACCAGTTGAATTCTAACTGGCCTGGATCAACTAGATCATTTAGCCCATTTCAATTTCCAGGGTTACCACTTGGCATTAACTGGTTCATCAACTGAACCAGTTGCAACTAGCTTTCTCTTCTGGGGTGTTTGCACCCATCCAACCCCCCCCCCCCCCACTGCTTCCGGCGCTTCCTGGACGTAATTATGGAAGATCCAAAACACGATGTTCAGAAACGGGATGAGAACGACATTATTTTGGTTCATTTATTGTGTAACATTTGCGTAATTATTGGGTTGAACGCAGGTTACAGTAACATATTTCCTCTTCGACGTAAATTTCACGTGAATGAAGAACATGATTCATCTCAAGTCAGCCTCGTAATATTCACGTGAATTTCACGCAGATATTTTAACTAAAACTATCACTAACGCTTCACGTGTTTCCGTGACGCGATAATTTCGTTTATGAAGATGTAATTTCATAACCAAACAAACACGGGAGTATTAGGTTTACAAACCATGGTCTCCAAAGTAGGGATAATCACGTTATTATAATGGTGATATTGCAGTGACAATTGCGTGATTTAGTGTACGTGTGTTTTAAGTGACCTAGTGCAATAAACGTATTAACACATTTACGTAAATGTCCGGTGTTTGAAGAACGTAACTCTCCTCAAGTCGATACCTTGATATTGACGTGATTTTCACGTGATTTTGTTTATTGGGACGGTAGCTAATTTGGAAGCATTAACCCATAAGAAGCAATTCATTGTCATATTTGGTAGCACATTATGAATAAAATCCAACACATGAAATCGAAATAGGACCAATGATTCATTTACCTGGGATGGGGGCTCATCTTTAAAAAAAAAAGAAGAAATGCCCCTCGATGGGCGTAATTTCTACATGTGATGCTCTGTGGCCTATATTTAAATAATACGGGCCGGCCAAATATTATGATGCACATCTGACTTAAGGCATAATTCTGGGGGTAATAGACTTGGGGGGGGGGGGGGTGGGGGGGGGGGGGGGGGTAAAGGGATGGTTGTCTTGGGACAGAGGAAGTTGTTATATGTTTTTGTTATTATTATAGACATACAACTGGTGTCTTCCTTTACGGAGGTATATCACAGTATTATGTTCATGATCATCGATTAGTATAACTTTCATTATTTCCATTACTCATGGATGTGATGGAGGGCTGCGCCCACTGAGCCTGGTAGTCCACGCCGCATATTCAAGAATAATCTTATTTATTCCGTGACTATGCCTATATTTTTTCGCTATTGAATAAAGGTCAATTTCATTACTCTATATAATTTTTCATCTAATACCACTGTATATCAAAACCAAATGATACGTTGTACGGCGTATGTATAAAGTATAATTTTTTACAGAGCAGCCCATTTTGATATTGGACATTATACCTGTTTCACGTTGAGGTAAAAAAGAATGGTAAACTCTTCATTCCTATGTGTTATGCTCATTCGTTGAAGTTCCATATTTTGTCGTTGTCAAGGTTTCAAGCTCCTCACCATCAGGCTCCTGTTCAATCGGACAACACTTTGCAAAGAATTTCTCCCTATAGAGAAAGAAGAGTGCAAATGATCCATGAATCAGGAAAGTTCCAGTGATTTCTCCAGCTACTACAAAGATCACTCGGACGGGATGTTTACCGAAGTCAAGAAAGATGTAAATATAATGATTGCCATAGGGGTCTGTTCCTCCTGCGCCCCAGTAGATGAGCGCGAAGATGAGGTAGATGAGACCGAAGCTGAGTGGGTAGACGATGTGCTCAAAGCGGAGGGGAAAAGTAACGACACCGACTTCGAGAATAGCGATGATGACCCACATACCATGTAGATTAATGATCTCATAAGCTCGTGTTGTTGGACTTATACCTGTCACGATGACCCATATCCAGAATGTAACAGCTCCAACACAAGAAGATGAAAGAGAGATGTTAAAGAACAGCCATTGCAGTTTGAGGCGCCAGGGGGTGTGTCCTGCAAACGGTTTAAGCGATGTTCAATTATATATTATATTGACAACATAATTTTATCCACATTTCCATGCATATTATAATATATAATCATTTTTCTTAAAGGGATCGTTTAACGATGTTAAATCTGAGATACACCGCCCTACGTGTTATCAGTGTCTGTGATATGGTGTAATATTGAAGCCCTAAAAAAAAAATCGCGCTTCAAAATGATCAAGAAGTGCCTCAAAAAAGTAAAAATCTTTGAGTGACCGGTTTTACCATACTCGTTTTCCCCAATAGACTGTAGTGTTATGAAAACCGTTCGGCGAACGGTTTTCAAAATTTGTAATTTCAATCATAAATATCTTGATAATCAGACAGGCGATCGGCTTGTAAAAGTCATGGAGTTCCTGACTGACCTAAAGGTTTATAATTATCGTTGCAGCATGAGCTAAATCCCGGATTTTTTTCAGAATCTGTGACAAAGTTACCGGATCCCTTTAAGGCACCTTTGTCGCTTAATTAATTCCTCTCTTTTTGAGTTTCTCCTTTCAGCATACTTTTCAATATTGGCGTAGGCAGAATGTGGAGTATGCTTACTAAAGAGTGATATTATAAATGCATTGAATGTATTTGTAGCCACTATCAAATTCTCAAAATATTCTGAACCAGGTTCAACACCGCCATCTCTATTTTTCCTTAAAAATTAGTACTGGGTGATTTGAAATCCAATGCCTACTGCCAAATTATTATATTGATCTAAAGAGGCCTACCGTTTCATGAATATCACATTGTTATAACTTATCAGGCGTCCATTCACTACAGAATCAATTAAAATAATGAAATTTCAAAATTCGTTCACGTTGAGGTTTTATTAGCAAACGACCTACTATATTAATGATTTAGTATGGGATACGTGGCGTAATAATAATCTATCTTCCGGGAGGGAATTTAATATGCAACATGTTGTATCTTTCAATCTTTCAATCTATTCTTTTCATATTTCCGATGAATGGAAAACTTTGGAAGTTAAAATACACTTTTAATTGAAATATATACTTTTTGACGTCTTTGAAATTTCAAATGAATTCTGAAACTCCCTGAAAACAGAAACTATTGTTTTAAATGATATTTAAAAAAAAAAACTTTCTTATCAAACATTGTGTTGACTTTTGTGTTTGTTTATTTGCTCTATTCGAGTGCTTCAACTTTGTTTTGATTACCTGTCGAAACGTCCAGGGTGAATGCTTTGTATTCTTGATAGATATCTATGACAACGTTCACAAATGAGAGAAGGAGATATAGAGTGATGGCCATGTAGGTCCAGGTCTCCAAGTAGATGAATGTTTTCGCGCCTATACGACCTGTTATTTCCCGCGTTAGGTGGTAGATAAGGAAGACAAAGGAGTATCCAGCCACACCGACACGAAATAAAACGAACAGGACGATTGGACATTTCGCACACTAGTATTGATAAAAGAAGAGAAAAAGAGGAGTAATAAATGAGAATAGTATCAGTGAGAACGAAGAAAGTATGGTCTAAAATAATTAGGGGCGATAACCTGTATCGTCCGTGAGCAATTTTAGAGTTACTTAATATATAAATGCAGTACTTACTAAATATAATGATGCATTAGGTTAGCGTGGGTTGGCCCCGTAAATTTAAGCAAACACACACACACACACACACACACTCTCTCTCTCCCTTTCTCTCTCCCTCCCTCTATTATAATGCTTTCGTCAGTTTATTTTAAAGCAAAATTATACAACATTATTTATCAAAAGAAATAAGAAAAGATATTTGCACATGATTTTAAGCTCCCTGTCTGGTGTATTTCTCCTAAAGGCGGTGCTGTTGATTCAGTATCAAGGTTCAAAGTTACACTAAATTTCAGTTCTTTCTATTAATTATAACAAAAACGAGTCTTAGAATGATTAGTAACCACAGTCATCGTCCCTACGTTGGCTCTACATGACTCACCATGGGTTTTGTGAAATCTTTATGGCAATCATGATTGAGCTTGACCTGCCCAAGCTCTAAAGAATGGCATCCATGCACCAGGATATCCAGGGATCGTTCTTCAGTGGTCGGTGGGAGAGGTTCTACAGCTGGCGGGTCTACTGGTCTTGACGTCTTAGAACCCATACCTGGTCTTTACCTAGCTTGTCTATGTCGTTCAAAATTAACTGAACTTGATTATTTCCTGCAAAGCTCTGTTTCAATAGATGAATGTGTGAAGTCGGATATGATTCTGCGCTCCTCCCTCACGTGGATTAGATATATTGTATTACTAAAATCTTAGCAATCTGTTGATGCTTTGGATATTATCCGTTCCATTGAGAAAATATCCATTGATAGCTATAAAGTAGGTGAAATATATTTCATTGCAAGAAGTTTGTTATTTTGCACCATGGCGCCTTGTAACGTAATTCGAAATGAGTGAGCAAAAATAGAATCCCGTTCAGTATTGAATTATCTTCCTTATAATGAACCTGAAAATGCATATCTGAACAGCAAAAACTGCGTTAAGGGTCAATGTTTGTCTGTCTTTCACAGCGTTTCAGTCTGTGAAGAGGGCGTTTTAGTGTAATACAAGCTGCTAGTGGCCGAGATGTACAGGTATGTCCATTCGATCACTATATATATTCGCTATAGCGTATTTAAAGGAAGGGCGAGGGGGCAGTTTTCTCCTCCTGATCGATTGAATTCCGACCAAGGAAAATATATGCAGCAACTATTCATAACCTTTAATAGCAGGTTTAAAGGCCGGCTGTCCTGGTTCAGTCAGGGATTAGACCACACAGCGAGGTCAATGACAAGTGGCTATCTCATTAACTCAGCTCTCAATTAACATAAGAAAAAAAGGATCATGGGGGTCCAACAGGCACCGATTGGGGAAGTTTTCTATATAGAGGAAGCAAGTAGCTACAAGTAGGAAAGTGTGGCTTTAAAAGGACTAGCTGTAAAAGTAAGAAACCCACGAAATATAGTCATATTCTCAATAAGTTACTTTGGGTGATACCCCCGTAACGCAATCCAAGGCCTTCAGAAAGTGAATTACTTGCTAAAAGTATATGGATCATATTCAGATGTATTGCGCCTCGTGGTAGTAAGTGCTGAATTCGCCACTGTATTTGATTCTGACAGATCCTTGCATCGTGAAGTGATATTTTCTATTTCATAAACATGCCAAATTTCAGTTTGAAACCAAATCTTTTCCAACAGTCTTATGTCTCCAGAGGCATAACCATGGGGATGGGGGGGGGGGGGGGGGGGGGGTGTGTATGCATGAGACTTTGTGCTTGCAAAATATTACAGTGACTAGCTCTCGATCCCTCGGTACAGGCAAAAAACATTAATTAAGTTTCATTCCTTCCTTCATTCATTCATTCATTTATGTATTTAATAACTGTAGCTCGCTTCAGCCTGAACGGCTGTAATTCAGAGACCCCGTGAACTGAATAAAGATATACAAATTATGATACAAACAAAAGCCAGTAACAAAAGATAACAAAAACAAAATCATATGATAAATAAACAAATCAAATAAAAACAAAGTACAAATTTATAGGCATGGGTAATATACACAAAATAGAAAAAAAAGAAAAAAGAAATTTAACATAAATTATTATATGTGCAGAGAAAAAAAAATTAACAATAATAAATCAAAAGTAAAAAATAAACATAGAACCGAAAATATGTTGACTCTTCTCCCAATAGTCAGCCGCATCCCTGCGGAGTGACATGATGTTCAACAAAAATGTATATAATTCTCTATTATTTTCATTTTCTGTAAAAGTGTGTTCCAGCATTTCTTCCTCTATAACTTTAACTCTTTATTCTAAATTTGTTGGCCTTCAGGTACTGAGAAATTATAAAAGAAGTGTCTGGTATCATACATAGAGTTAAAAAAATAAAATTCTAAAAATTATTAAATAAAAGACATATCGGTAGTATCGATCGCCGATATCGCGTTCACCCAGTAAAAATAAATACACGGTAGTTGACCAATCAGATTGCAGGTATTATTCTACCCTATCTTATAATAGTTTTTATGTTGTTCAATTACAAATATGTGGTATTTATGAGATTAAGTTTTGTCTTGATGTGTAACCGGTCAAATCCACCATCAACTTTATGACAAAACGAGCAGATTATGATATCCGAGGGTACTAGATAAAAATACATATTATTTGATATGGCTCACATTCTGCTTGTTTTAAGGCCCGGTCACACAGCCCTCCACGGGCGTATCGCGGCCGAATCACGGCCAAAAATTTCTGCCCGTGAAGCAGACGCTGTTGGACGCTTTGAGGTCGCGATAAAGACGCGATACAGCCGTACTTTACCCGTCGTTACACGCGGTAAGAAATTCACACGCGGTTGGCCGCGCGAAAAAGTTTTGGGCTGCCCAAAAATTTAGACCGCGGGTAATCGCGGGCGGTACACGTGGTACACGTGGTACACACGCGGTAAAGACGCGGTACAGACGCGGAACGAACGTGCTAGGACGTGCTACGGCCGCGGTTACGACGTGGTTACACGCGGTAGGACGCGAAATTTTAGCGGGTAATCGCGGGTGGAGCACGGTCATAGCACGTTTGTTCCGCGTCTGTACCGCGTTGTTATCACGTGCATTAGCGTGTGTACCGCGTGTAAGCACGGAGCGGTTATGATTTCTACAGCCCGGTTCGGCTGCTTTATTATACCCGTGGTAGGCCGCGGTACCGCCGCGCTTCACCCGCGATAAGGACGCGGAACAGTCGCCGGCGTCTGTTCCGCGGGCATACCACGGGTAAACCGCGGGTAAGCCAATTTTGCACATTTTCCACCACGGGCAACCGCGGGCAAAAAAAAATCGCGAAATTTTACCCGCGATACAGACGCGAAAGGCTGTGTGACCGGGCCTTAAGGATAAGGATTACTCCTTGAAATGCACTGTGCAACGATTTACGGCTGCCGGAGCTAAAGCTAGGGTAATAATTTCCAAAGCTCTTTAGAAGCGCATAGAGACTTTAAATCATAATGTGTTTTGCGCTATACTACAAGAACGGACTATTATTATTATTTATCATTATCTTGTGTTGATTATTTACCTATCTTATTTGGCTCACTGAAGTCAACTTCTTTAATATTCAGTTTCTATGGCAACGGCCATTTAGTAAAGAAGACCGTGGCTTCAAATGACATATTTTTTTTTTTTTAATAATTGAACGGTCAGCTTAAATTATTAGATGATTACCGTTTGTTTCGTGTTGTTGAATTTATTTTCTACAATTAAATCATTTCTTGACCAGTTACCATGGTAACGGCCTAGAAGTCACGCCCATCACCTGCTTTATGGCAAACAAACATATTACGATAGCTGAGGGTCCTAGCGAACAGAAAATCTTCATTTATAATTATGCAAAAATGTATTTAACAATATATTTATTAGTTTCAGGTATTTTTTTTTTATTAAAAAAAAAATCATTTTTTGTGTGTGAGCTTCTTAGTATAAATCAGAAATGTTTGTTAAGACATTCTGGCATATGAAGGAAGGCCAACGTAGCTGGTCTGGCAAGGCCGGACCATTTTTTCAAGTATCTATTGCATAAAGCATCTAGTAGTTTTAGATGAGTATCGGTGAGCTCAGTGTTCTAATAATTAACATATTCCTTTTAAATTTCTTAATTTGTTTCGAAAGTTAGAACAATTCAAATAGTTTATTATTTCTACCTTTACCTATTTCCATAGTCTGGTATTAACATAATTGTTCGTCTTATTTTTGTTAAATTCAATATAAATGACAAACTCAGTAATACTAATAATTAAATGTATACACCAATTTGCATTTTGAAAATTGTGCACACCAATTATAATACACTTTTCATCAATACAGACTATTATTTTATACTTAATCTTTTTTTCTATTATCTATGCCAACGATAAGGGCTGCCGGAGCTAAAGCTAGGGTAATGATTTCCAAAGCTCTTTGGAAGCGCATAGAAACTGAGTCACGTCTTTCGGATGGTGACGTTTAAAGGTCGGTCCCCAGACGTAAATAATCATACCTAATTGATGCACGTCTGTAAAAACCCAATACACACACACACAGCTATCCCAAGACGTTTTCTTGAGTTCACGATGGGTTGTGCCGAATAAGCTCGGGCCCCTCCCTGTCACCAAATTTGGCAAAAAATGGGAGGGGCTTTAGTGGTATAAATACCGGAGCCAACCAGTTTCTTAGACAGTCGAAATCATCTTCTCATCAAAGTGATTGTAGAAATCTATCAACACACTTTTCAAGATGAAGTCGTTCTTTGTCATCACTCTCGTTCTATTTTCATGTCTGTGTCTAGTTGGAGTCACCCAAGCCGTTGCTGTTTCAAAGGAAGGAACGCAAGATGAAGGTGAGGTTTCTGGGCAGGTTTCATTTATATATCATTATGCTACTTATTATCCCTTTAAACATTCTATCTTTGATGTCTTGTACACAAGTGCCTAAACGGGGTAGATAGCCTCCTAAATAACAACATCATTAAACTATATTTTGAGAAGTGTTAGGAGGATTTTATTTACCGACCAACGTCATCTTGGCCCGAAATTATACAATTGATTTAATCAATAACTTTGATCCACAAGAGCATTTTTGGGTGTATGATTTAAACCAAAGGTATTTGTTGCGACTGGACAATCGCGATTTTCTAGTTTAAGCCAGGGACAGGATGTGCAAGTATAATACATTTTAAAATAATGTATAGGATCGGATTGAGAAAGATAGGAGGTGGAAAGGATGCGTATATTTTGATGCATAACAACATTTACAAATTATATTTATACTTTTTTTCTAATGTCAGAGATTTTATCCTCTTCTGCCTGGGTCAGTTTGCCTGAATCAGGAGAGCTTGGGTATTTGTTTCTAGTTCATCGTGACTGTGCCATGGACCAGTGATGGCCTTGTGGTAGAGTCGCTGCCCGGCAAGCAGTAGATGGCAGGTTCAAATCCCGCTGGTTCCAAGATTTTTTCTGACTTGTTTTTCAATTACAGATCGATCAATCGATCTTATTTACTGGGTGTAAGCCACAAATATGTTTAAACATTTACAAAGTCAAATGAAATCATTTTTTGACCAAGCCCTAAGGGCGAAAATTGGTAAAACAATGTTTGCGTGTAGGGAACATATTATTATTATTATTTTTTATTTTGTTTATAACACCAAGCAGAAATCTAGACTTTCTAATATATATTCTAGTCAGCTGATATGTTTTATTAATATAACGTTAATGTTCAAATAATTTGTTTCTACGTATATATAAACTTACGTGGTTGATTCTAATTTGCGTTGATAATTTTTCTTCCTTGTTTAACCTTTTATAAGAAATACTGTTGAACAAATTGAGCTAATACATTTTATGATAGGTAACGGCCACAACATTGTACCAAGAACATGTACAGGTTAAACAAGATTTTGATCAAAATGTTCTAAAAATTGATCACTTTCTCCCTAAAATTTTAATAAGTCATTACGCCACAAAAGTTGTTTTTTCTTTCTCTCTCTCTCTCTCTCTTTCCCCCTCATTTTCTGCTTCTATCCAACTGTTTATATCTCCTACATTCTCTATGCACTCACCCCTCCCTCTCCTACCCCACCTCCTCTATCTTTCTTTCTCTTATTCCTTTCCTCTATCTTCCTTCTGTCTCTTAACCCTACACCCTCTCTCTGCCTCTATCTAATCTATATCCTTATTTCTCAACGTGTCCACCTCTCTCTCTTCATTTCCCTCTTCTCGCATGTAGCTTTTGACCCTGAAAACATTCTAGATTCAGGCAAACTGACCCAGGCAGAAGAGGATAAAATCTCTGACATTAGAAAACAAGTATTGTTCCTTCAGGTATGTACACGTTTTTTAAAAGTATACATCTTTGCATTCCATTTAAGACCAGTTTGTATAAAATCGCACTAAAGTTATGCCAGGGCCCTGTTTCATAAAACTTGTTATAAAAAAAAAGTTGCAATAACTGTTATAAGCTACTGAAATTGTTGCACATGATTGGCTGAGAGCACATTTGTAGAAAAGTGACACTTTTTATTGATAGCAAGCTTTATGAAACAGGGCACTGGCCGAACTTCAGTGCAATTTTATAGATCTGAAGGTTCAATTTTCGTGGAGCTCCAAATAATTCCCTCAACATGTAATATCTAAGACGTGATATTTCCTTTAAAAAAAAAAAAAAAAAAAAAAAATTAGTAATGCATGGAATCCCTGCTAAAAAATCTTACAAAATAACATGTAGGGGTAAATGCCACGCGTATTTATAATGATGTACATGTCATTTTTGGCTCAAATTTTGAAAGAATGTAAATTAAAAAGAAAATGGCCTATATACCTTTCTTTAGAATGTTGAATAGGCCTACATCTAATTATCTGATTGGTCGAAATTTGATTCGTTATTTTAGCCATGCCCGCCTACCGGTCAATAGTTTTAGAAAGATGTCCGCATGCCTGCCTACCGGTCGATAGTTTTTTTTTAAAGATGCCCGTTGCCCTGTGAGACGGGCCGCATAAATACATTTTGCTGAGATCCCCGTTGGTTTACGTGTTCAAAGTTTCTTTGTGCGAGCGCGGATATCATACAATGCTTTTGTCTGCGATTCACGACGGATCGCTACATTCAGGCAACTTTCCAGCGAAGATTTACAGACATTGTCTCTGATTTGCTTTGATGTTTTAACCAGTCTTTACTCAAGAAAAGGATGGAGTAAGAATTCTTTGGAGATTTGTATGTGAATTCGATATATAAAAAATATATGGATTGCTTTAATATTCGAAACATATACTGGCTCTCGGGGATGTTACATCCTGCTATGACCCCGGGTTATAGCAGGATGTATCGTCCACTTGAACCTATAAAAACAGTGATGCCTCTCATCGTCAATATATCTATAGTATTATCTGAGGAAGACCTTTCAAGTGATAAACTTTTCATTATGAATTTGATGTAATAACCCTGTTTCATATACACATGGAAGTTGGATATTACTCACAGCAATGAAACATAAAAGTGTGATTTATTTTCCAGGATTCTTCAAAGTCATTGATTATAAAAAACTAAACTCTGGCGTCGACGATTCTATTTCACACTTATTTTCTTTTTCTTCTAATAAATGACGAATCTTGTTTGGAACTTACTGTTTAATTTGTAAGGAATGTGCATTGAGCACAGGCTTATGTTGAAAGTGTGTGGTGCGACGCGGTGCGACGAGGTGTGGTGCGTTCAACGCACCCTTTCGACAAAACTTGTCTCGAAAGGATGCGTTGAAAACGGAGTACCCTAAAAAGGCCGGGCTATTTGAGGTCTTGATACGGCCCCCTAAGTTCTCGGCCGTGAAACGTCAAGTGAAGTGTATAGAATACTATGGTAAATTTCATTTTTTGAAAAAATCCCTCATTTGCATATTTATGGTAATTTATGCAAAAATTTGACATAAAATTCACCTTTTTACCCATAAATCATATATTCTTTATATTTATTTATATTAGCAGCGGGGCGCCATTTCAAAAAATATTTAAATCTATGAAACAAATTCAGAAGTTTATCAAAATATGAGATGTATGCAGGACTGCACACCAACAGGAATACAATTTTATTTCGATGTCATGGGCCCTTTAAGGCGGTACTCCGTTCTCAATAGATATATTCAAAACAACAACTGCAAATATCACCTAATCAAATCGAATTCAATTCTTTTCCTTAAGTGACACTACGGTATGTTGCCGTCAAAGCAATCTAACAGCAATCGTGATACATGAAATCGCATCTAAAATTCATTCAAAATTACATTGTCATTAACCATGTCATTAATGAGATATGAAGCGAACGAAATCTATACAAAAAGAAAAGGGGGGCAAAAAGATGGTGCCCTGCTACGCTACGCGGCAGAGCATTTAATCACTCAACATTTATTATAAAGCTCTATTTCATTACACAAAGCGCATAAATAAGAAATACAAGAGAGGGGAGACATGGACAGATTTTGGTTGACAATGAAACGTGCTGCTTTATTTTAGAGAAGTTGAATGGGTTTATGATATATAAGTGATATACATTTGCATTCAATTTGCATTAAATACCTGTAAATTTATTTCAATTTCAATTTTATCATAAATTTATCATAACGCGGCCACACCGCCAACCCGTCTCAAAACCGACTAAAGGCTAAAAGTGTCAATTAAATGGGTACCTACCGGGTATCCATTTAACACCTGGTAGAGAGTAGCAAGTGCAGGTAAATACCTTGCCAAAGGATATTGGTGCCGTGTAGGGATTCGAACCCTCGACCTTCGCATCTCCAGTCAAGCGCCATAAACCACTCGACCACGACACTATCCCAATATAGGTTAAAACAGGGGCGTTAACATGCTCGTGATGGGCTCCAAGCATTTATTCCCGTCGCACTTTATTGGATTTTTAATCTCATTTAAATTGGATACGAAAGAACTCACTGAAGATCACGTTCCATGATGATAGGCTAATTAAACAAATTGATATTAATTCTAGTTGGGGGAGATAAAGTATTACGTGTGTTTTTTAGCATTTATTAGTGTCATTGTTCTTTCCGAATATTGCATGAGATTCTTATCTTGATAAATGATTATAGTCCTACCATAATTATCATCCAGAAATTATAGCCATGCCAGATGTTCGACTCATTTTCATTCTTTCAACCTCGTGACATCGAGAATGCCGGAGAATCCATGGTCCTAAGAGTGTTTCAAAATACGTCTTAGTGTTGTATCATTTAAAACTGGGAACTGGGCTGACATAATTTATGACAGTTGTCTTACTCTTTTCCTTTAAAATGCGAAATTATGATCCACTCAGCATTTAAACATTCAAGGTTATAATTGCCATGAACTGACGAAAAAAAAAACCAGAACGAAATATTTGCAATTTCTGTCACGAGAACCAATAGCCTACCTAATATCATTATTGCCCTGTTGGCACACATGGGGTAGCGTTAGCCAGCCGTCCCCCTCATTGGATGATCAATTAAAATAAATTTGGAATATGGTGAGAGGGAGAGAGAGAGAGAGAGAGAGAATTGGTAACAACAGTAACAATAATAATATTAATATATACTGCTGCTACTACTATCAGGGAGAAGAAGAAGAGGACGAATGAGAAAAGGGGGAGGAGAATCATTTTAGCGATATTAGTTATTATTTTCTCTATGATCAAGGTATATACATGCACATGACATACTTTCGTGGTAATGGTATCGGATTTTTTAACTCTTGAAAATTGAATACGAAACAACTCACTAAAGATCACGTTCCGTGATGATAGGCTAATTAAACATATTAATATTATTAATATTGAGGGAGATAAAGTATTACGTGTGTTCTGTTTAGCGCTTATTAGTGTCATTGTTCTTTCCGATTATTGCATGAGATTCTTATCTTGATAAAAGATTTTGGTCTTACCATAATTATCATCCAGAAATTATAGCCATGCCAGATGTTCGACTAATTTTCATTCTTTCAACCTCGTGACATCGATAATGCCGGAGAATCCATGGTCCTAAGAGTGTTTCAGTTTCAAATACGTCTTAGTGTTGTATCATTTAAAACTGGGAACTGGGCTGACATATTGCAGTTGTCTTCATTTTTTACTTTAAAATGTGAAATCATGATCCACTCAGCATTTTAAAATTCAAGGTTATAATTGTCATGAACTGAAAAAAAAAGAAACCCCAGAACGAAATATTTGCAATAGCCTATCTAATATCATTATTGCCCTGTTGGCACACATGGGGTAGCGTTTAATAGCCAGCCCTCCCCCTCAATGGGTGATCATTTGAAATAAATTAGGTATACGCCGAGAGGGAGAGAGAGAGAGAGAGAGAGAGAGAATTGGTAACAACAGTAACAATACTAATATTAATATATACTGCTGCTACTACTATCAGGAAGAAGAAGATGAATATCATTCCTGCCCTGTTGGCACACATAGTGTCACGCTAGCCACCTCCTCTTCATCGAATGATCAATTTAAATGAATATAGGATGCGGTGAGAGAGAGAGAGAGAGAGAGAGAGAGAGAGAAAGAGAGAGAAAGAGATAGAATGAAAGTTGAGATGTTAACGAGGGACAAGTGGGAAGGAAAGTGAAACTGAAATAAAAGAAAATGATAAGCAGATAAGGAGATCTACGATTCCGTGTAAGCCCTCCGCATTTCGTCCACCTATTGTTAATATGACCAGTGCCCGCCCCCTTTTAACGTCAATAGTCCTACGCCACTGCCCGCCCATAGTTATCATGATTGTAATGTTTTTATCAGAACCACTGTACTTGAGATCCCTGTTTAAGTTGTCTAAAATGACATTTTTCTTCTCCAAAGGGAATCTATTTTAGGGGTTAGTTTATATTTGCTTATGCATGGGATGATATACGAGATATAGTTAAAGGATATTGACGAATCATTATCTCCTCGAATTCAACTTTGCCCCGCAGATAAAGCAATGTATAAGTTTACAGCATGATTCGCAACATGGCTTAATAATACAATGTAAATATATATCTAAACAATATGTATTTTTTCATGGTATTACGGACCCTCTGAAGGGCGTTTTCGTTGTAGTGGCCGAGGTATTTTCATCGATGACTGCATATCGGAATGATCGAAGTGTTATTGCAAATAAAGCACATTCGATTGATTATTCTACCCTCTCTATCAAAATGAAGAAAGAATACTATTACTAGACATTGAACTCGTCCCGGAGACGAATTATGTGATCTGCGGCTTTGATCGAGACATAGCACATGTAATAACTCAATGGGAGATTTGGTATTAAAAAACAACAACCCCAAAAGATAACTGTGCAATAAAGTGACAGGATGAATAATTAAAGCAGTAGCCCATTGCTAAAGGTTCCCTTTAAACTCAAAAATAAATCCCTGGCTAGCTGGAGTTAAACATGCACCACAGGAAAAGTATTATTTTACCGATGAAAGAAAAAGCTCTCTGTGCTCTTGTTACATAATCTTTTCATGAATGATTAAAACCTTCAAAATCTACAAATTCTACTCGAAGGTGGACCATTTTTAACGTTTTTTGGGCCAAAATGCCTGTTAAAGTCTGCCGGCAACTTATCATAGGGTTGGAAGGCATCTTTCATCACAAAAAAAAAAATCCATATCAGATTTGAAGACTACCTTCATCACACTGCCTTAATCAAAGAAAATAATATCGAGGGTACGTATTAGTGATTTTCTTTCCAAAAATTTGTATCTTAACTTTTCAACTACAAAATCATGTAGGAATCCGTTGCTGAGATCACCCGTTCCTTCTCAACTCTCGAGCTCGTCGCGAAGAATCCATCAATGATGTCGAAGATTAACACTCCTGACACCGGTGTCATCTATACTCGCTGGGGTAACGATGTATGTCCCAAAGATGCAGAACTTATCTACTCAGGTTGGTACAGATGGTTATTATCACATGGGGAAACACTCTGAACATGTTTTTGACATAATCGCAAGGACTTTCTAAAAATCAACCGCAGTCAATTACCTTGTCCGTCTGTCAAATTGAAATGTGCGAACACTTTAACGCATTTCAAACATGATGGGACACACAATAGGTAATGAAATATCCTCGAGTTCATTTTTCAAAAGTCTTTGCTCACTTGTTTCAATGTTAGTGTAATCTACAATCAATCTGATGCTGTGCAACAAACATTCTTCATCACCTCAAACGAAACACATGCCTTCAATAGGCTCACTGGCTGAAAAGAATCGGTGAGGGTTAAGTGAATGCACAAACGTAAGCCAAGTTTCTTTGAGTTACTGTAAAAAAGGGCTGTAATCTTGACTCTTATTTATACAGCAGATGCAATATAAAAACAAATAAAAAACTGAATTTTATGCTAACAGACCATTAGCATTCATTAATTGTAAGGTAGTATAGGATTTCTCGGCCAAATTCGCGAGATTGTCATTCGAATTCATTTACTTTGCATTTAAGTTAGCGCAGATCAGCTTTGCCATGCCAATTATCATTCAATTTTCCCGATTTTGTATTTAATTTAGGATTTTGGTCGAAGGATTTCATAGATCTGTCATTCAATTTAGAAACTGCTCAACTAGCATTCAAATTAATCGTCACTTTTCGAGGCGTCATTTTTATCATTCAAATTAACATCTGTCATTCGTATTTGAATTATGTGTATTCAAGTTAGGAATGTTAGGGGAAGAAATGCAACACACGTTTACAATTTAAAAAAAAATGCAATTAAATGCATGATTTGCCTTCATGGTCTTTTCTGTTATTCCATTTATTAATTTTGAGGACAATGCATATGGGTGTAGTCAGACATTTGGTTAAGAAGGGGCGAAATCAAGGGATATGGCATTTCTGCACGGACATGTTCATATACCCCGGCAAAGTGGGGATACAACAATACCTATCCCAGTCACAATATTGTACCCTTTCTCCATAATGAAATTGTGATAAATTTATGATGAAACACAAGACAAACAACTTCCTTACATGTAAATTTATAAAAATATTGAGACCATCAAGTCCGTAGATGTAAGTCTTTTTTTTTCTTAACAATCTAACTTAAAGGATGATGAATATCAGATAAATCTAAAAGTATATAAAGTGTATAAATGCAAGAAAAAAGAATATGATGAAATACACATGGAAAAAACAATCTTGAAAGAAAAAGAATGAGCTATAAAAAGTGTGTAATAAACGAGAAATTTATATTGACCATCAATTTAAGTGCACAAGTGCTAATTTGAATGCTACAAATGAATTCGAATGCTAGAAGTACACCGTCGCGATGTCAGAAAATCGTGTTGCGCTAAATCGAATGACCAAATAGCGAAAGAAGCACTTTGTTCATTAATTTGAATGAAACATACATAGATTCTAATGAAAACTTCATAGATTTGAAATCTATAAAAATGAATATAAACCCGCGATATACACGACAGCACTAAAACCGTCGAATTTGAACGCAAGACAAATTAATTTTAATGACAAACTCGCGAATTTGGCCGGGAAATCCTATAATAATAGCTACAATTATATTGCGCAGATATCAATCCTATATGATGCTCAAGGCGCCTACATGTACTTTAATTACCCATGGCTTTAGATCGGCTGCCCTAACAAAAACACTACAAGGCATTCAATTAATTAATATATTAAACAGGTTCACACTTACTACTCCTGAGTGGAGAGTGGCAAATACAGATAAATTCTCGCAAAAGTACGTTAAGTGCGGAACTCGAATCGCGAACCATGTGATCAACGTTCCGGTGACGTACCGCTAGACCACGACACCTCTGTGCAACTTGTTATGCAAATGAGCTATGTAATGCCATTAGCAACCATAAGGATTAGCCCAAGTGGAATACTCAGGTGCCGTTATGGGCTGTGGAGTTATCGTAGATTATGTCATCAGACAGTAGATCATATGATTCGGGGGTCGATTCCCAACCTAGTTTACTAATGTCCTTTGCCAAGAACATTTATCCACATTTGTCACTCGCTGCGCAGGTTTAAATGGGTACCTGGTTTGAAATTACTCCTTGAACGTTCTCCGGTGTTGCCTACAGTGGTTATCATTGGTCCTTCATCATGCTTAATTATATTCTGATGAATTTGAATTTGTTATAAGTTGGTTTACGTTTGTTTGTGCTACATTACTTTGTGATTTAATCAGGTTCTATTGGAGGTGCATGGTACACTCACTCTGGTAGCGGCTCAAATTATCTCTGCATGCCGGACAAGCCTATCTATGACGAAGTAGCATCACCTTCCTATTATGATGACCGAGCCCTACTATACTCCTCTGAATACCAAGTCCATGATGGTCCTTCACGAATACGACCAATGCATGACCAGACTCCGACCTGTGCAGTCTGCAGGGCGCCCTCTGGCCGCACCAGCAAACTTATGATCCCTGCCCGCAACGTATGTCCTTCTCAAGAGTGGCGTTTAGAGTACGCTGGTTATATTATGGCACAGAAATACGACCAGACGAGAACGGAATTTGTGTGTGTGGACCGAGAGATGGTTCCTAAAGCGGGGACCTGGGGTAATCAAGATGGTGCGCTGTTGTTCATAACAGAAGTCCGGTGTCTGGTGGGTGGGGGCTTGGATTGTGGACCCTACGTTGATGGTAACGAAATTACTTGCGCTGTCTGTACTATCTGAAGTCCTACAAATAAACACTTTTTCAATTTGAATAGTTTGACAAAGTTGTCAGTTCTTGTCATGCTTTTAGAACATCTTTGTTACGTACACACAACAGTGATAAAATGTGCACCTTAGTTTCAGACACATACCAGTGATAAAGTGTAAACCTTAGTTTCATAAACACAACAGTGATAAAATGAACACCTTAGTTTCAGACACATACCAGTGATAGAATGTAAACTTTAGTTTCATACACACAACAGTGAAAAAGTGTTTGATAAAATTAGGCCTTGTTTTCCGATTTGTTCTCTAAATATTGTAAATGTTTATTGAATTTCGTGATAGATTTTCTTTTCCTTCAGAACAGATTAGTTCCTTTGCTTCTCTGAATTTTCTGACACAAATTTGTATTGATTCTGGCAGACAGAAATGTGATACGAAACCCATTGATCGTTCATTGATTATGTCTATAAATATGACTTTTCTTTCATTGAACTGAATTAAACAGACATGGTCTATATACAATTTCAAAGGTGTTGAGGTGTGCTTAATGTTGTCTATAAAGCTAAAAAACGGTTGTGAGAAAATAGATTTAACGGGAACTTGCTTTAGATCAATTTTATCTGCCTATGGAGAATTAAAAATGGTCAATTCATATTAGGCCTTTGCATCTATAAGGTGGTGATTCTCAATTAGATAGTAAGGAGAAATCTTTAAATCCTGATTAATTGTTTATTACTCTACAGAGTGACAACTTGGGAATGATCTAGATGGTTGATTTAACAGAGCTCACTGGCCTCTTTTTATTATACAAATTGATTGATATAACGACAAATCAAACGAAATTAAAGCAATCAGGAACCCATTTTATCTATGCATAACAAAATCGCAATGACTTTCAGAAATAGATTCAAGGGCAATGTACAGTAGTCCTACCCTATTGTATTGCCTTCAGAAATCAAATTCAGATTACGTAATTTAACGACATTACATGGAAGATTTCCAATTAATGGTGATGGACAAGGCTATAATGACAATGTCCAACGGTTCGATTGACAAGTGTTCGCTTATTAGTGCACTGGAAGGTTACAACACATTTCAGATGGGGGGGGGGGGGGGGGGGAATCAAGAAAACTTAAAATGCAAAAGTAGTAGAACTGTGTGTTTGGCATTGGTCGGTCAGTGATAAATCGGACATGATCTATCCATCTAAAAAATATATATATCTCGTTCTCTCTCTCTCTCTCTTCTATTTCTTCTACATCTTTATTTTCTCTCTTTCTCTATCTCGCTGTTGTCTATGTGGTTTTGTCAATAATAATCTTCCATTCTGTCTTTCCGTCACACACACACACCCTTTCTATTTCCCCCTCTTTTTTTTCTCCCTCCCTCCTATTATGTCTCGAGCCCTATTGAGATATGAATATTTCCATGGAAAATGAACCCTATTTAAATCTCGGAATGTTGAACCTTCGGTTAAACGAACCTTTGGAATTATGCAACAATGTCAAGATATGAACCATCTGGTATGGTTAATTGATGTTTGGCATTGCGATTCTTCGGAATGACAAACCTTCGGAGAAACGAGTGTTCCATGAGTTACAGACCGGGCCACAGCCCAAGTGACCGATAATGACGGTTTCGTGGATTCTCTAGAGGGTTCGCTAAAACGACAGCCCTTCAGGCCCTCAGTGCTGGTCTCGTAGGCTGACGACTTAATAAACGCACCTTCAGAAAACGAGCTTAAGGCCTAAAACAAAATAAAATTGTATTGCCCTTTGCGACCGACCCCAAAATCTTGAATTCTATGGTCGGGTTTTTAACTTTTGTAAACATTTTTTTTAATAGTATTTTAGAGAAAATAAGGCATTCTAAATTGAAAAATATCAGCCCAAACAGGGCGAAAAAAGAAGAACAAAAAGTTGATAAAAAAAGAAGATTTCCGACAGACCGACCCATGTTTTGGCACCTAAAGGGCACTACAACATCTTTTTTTTTTAAAGGCCGAATGACGAGTGCTTCCCTTTATTGGTACCATGCACATTACTTATCGGTTTTTCTTGTACCTTTATCTTGCCTTATATCACAAGATCATACAGTGCGTCCCAGAAAAAATGAAACCGAGAATTATCGATGTCATAACTTAATCACAATTATATAATTTACAAATGACACATATTCGTAAAGCTTAGATCCTCCTCTTTCATTTGGTGCAACTCATTTGATGCATATTTCCCGCATAAGTAATTAAAAACAATTTGAAGAGAGGAAACCAAAAAGTCATTTGGTGGGCGGTATCTGAATTTCAAAGAGAAAAATCACATTTCTAAAAAGTTCATTTTCTGCCCTTTCTTATGACACCTCAATCAGGAATAACAAATTCTGCTTGTTTAAAGTAAAGCTTGCTTTTCCATGATTTGATTAAACAAATTCGTTTTCACTGGCTGCCTGCCGTAGCAACTAACAGAGTTGACAAAATACTTAACTCCGTTTCGTTGACGATCAACCATGCATCAATTTCGTCTTCTTAGTGCATGGAATATGCATCATATGAGTTGCACCAAATAAAAGAGGATGATCTAAGCCTTTTTTCTGGGACGCACAATCCCAAGATCGTTTAGTTTTAAATCATGTCATCACATCTCACGTCGTTTCGCAAAGTTTTTATCAGAATGTTAACTTGAATCTTGGTACCTTTTTTTTTTTGGGGGGGGGGGGGGGGGGGTGTTGTAGTTTGTTGATTTTTTTGGCTTGTTACAATGTTAGTTAATTTTAGGGAAACTTTCGGGAAAATGTTGTTAAAGGTACTATGTCCCATTTGCAGGCCAAAAAATTGAAAAAGTTAATTTCCAACTACATTTTAAAGATAATACTAATTTAGAACTTCCCTTAAAAAGGTGGCTTGAAAATGGCTTGAAAATGTCTTCAAGTGGGAAAATAACGACTATTAGTTGTCAAATCGACTTTAGGGCTATAGAGCCCAAAATTAATAGTCTTGATTTTCAGACAATTGTACCGAATGGTCATACGTTTTATGCTGCGCAAAGATTCAATCAGTTTAATCTTGGCCATCACAAGAAGTGGGTTATTGATGTAGACAAATGCTCATGTACCCTTTACAACTCTTTTCATGTATGTTATTACCAAAGAAGAAAAAAAGCCAGGCAGTCACTCAATAGTGTCTGACAGTGAAGTCTGGCAAGTAAACGGGTTTCCTTGCATAATTTGAATATGAGGACACTGCTAACGTTTAAATTTCACAGATAGGACATACATGCCATATTCATAATTCCTGCAAAGTTCTACAGCATTTGAGGTTGGCTGCAAAAGGGACATAGTACCTTTAAGACACCATCATCCCTCTCCATTAAAAAAACACGTGTTTTTCACAGTTGTAAGATATTCAACATCCCCGCTTTAAGTAGTCCAGAATCTGGCCGATATAATTTTGATCTCTAGTTCTCCATCACACCAACGCAATGCGACTTTCCCCTTCTTACTTGCTGACAGCCGAAGATGGCGTGGACACCAGGCAAAAAGCTGGGCCCATAGGGCTGGTGAGCGTATGAGTTTGTTGTAAACGCCATCTTCGGCGGCTTTAATCAATTGTAGGGAATATAAAGAACCGACCAGATTTTGGACTACGCTTTAAGTTTAATTACTCGGATTTCGGTAAGAATCGGGAAATTCCATTCTTACTTTTGCTACAAGACATTACTATATCGCTAGGAAGAACAGATCTACTAGATTAATTGACTCTGAATAGAGCGATCCATCCATCTGATATCTCATCTAAACTAGATGCAAAACAGTTTGGAAGTAGACCAGGTAGATCAACAACACACTGTCTTGTAGATATTGTAAATTTTCTAACGAAGCAGGCCGACAAATTAGGTACCACATCCACTCTAGTCACAACTGACTTTTCTAAAGCTTTTGATAAAGTTGATCATACAGTAGTTATCTCTAAGCTTATCCACTTTGTGTCTTGTCCCTCACTTGTACCTTGGATATCTAACTTTCTGACTGGTCGCACCCAGTGTGTTCGCTACCAAGGTGTCATGTCTACCTGGGCTCCAGTGAACGCGGGCGTCCCACAGGGGACACGCTTAGGCCCGATCTTGTTCCTAGTCCTAATCAACGACCCATTGGCATCCTCAAATTTGGAGCATTGGAAATACGTTGATGAAATGACAATAGGCAATTTTCGCAAACTCATTGGGGAATTACAATCTGCGGTTCGTGTGCAAAATCGAGAAGATACTATAGTAACAGTTGGATGACCGCTGAGGCCCTGAAATCTAGAACGGGTTTTGGCCAAATCTACGGGCGTTCTCAAAGACGCCCCAAGTGAATCAAGTGCCTCGATACAAACTATTTCATTCACCTGATAATAATAATAGTATTTAAATAGACAGAATCCAATCTGCATACATTAGTTGTTGCCACACTTAATACATGCAGTTTGCATTCTGACTATTGCGAATCCTAGACAGGTGAATGAAATAATTTGTATTGAGGAAGTTCACAAAGACGTATGTATTAAATTTGATTACATTACGAAAATGGCCTATTCCCTTCCACGCAATACAGTACAGACGGGACTACACGACTAGCACAACTTGTCTCGACCAAGCCACAAAACGGCTTTTTATCAAATTTCAACAATTTATCATCAAGTTTTAAAACAATTCATGTTATATCCATATTCATGTTGTTATTGTTCAGAAACAATAATCGGAAGAAAAAAACCCACCGAAGAGTCATTCGTGTCAGGGGCGGATCTAGGGGGGTTAGGAGGTTTAATCCCCCCCCTCCCCTTGGGCTGGCCAAGGTGCTTTCTACCCAATTGAAAACAAATTTTAGTGCTCCCTACCCATGCAACTAAGCGAAATATTGGTCGGCGCGATTTTTCAAATGTCAACCTTAACTCCCCCCCCCCCCCCCCCCCGCCCACGCCATAGAGAAAAGCTAGATCCGCCCATTACAATTCGTCATCCTTCGTTATTAGACGACGAAATTCTCATCACCATCTTTAGTACAAGCTCGCTGATTGGCTGTTTATTCACTTGGGGCGTCATTGAGAACGCCCGTAAATTTGGTCAAAACCCGTTCTGGATTTCAGTACCTCAGCGATCACCCTGCTGTTACTATAGCAGCTTCTCGATTTTGCACACGAACCGCAGATTCTCTGTCCGCAATGAGCTTGCGTAATACCCCTAATGTTTGTCGAACTGGCAACAACTAATGTATGCAGTTTGGATTCTGTCTATTGAAATACTATTATCCTTATCAGGTGAATGAAATATTTTGTATCGAGGCACTTCACAAAAGACGTATGCATTAAATTTGGTTACATTACGAAAATTGCCTAATGGCATTGCACATGCAATACCTCCGTAGAGATACGTACGCAATCACCGAAAAGCGAAACCACGAATTGTATCGAGGACGGTCTGTGTGCGACGGCCGTAAACCTGAGTGCTCTGCTACCGCGAAGGTCTGTAAGTTGCTGAGCGAAAACTCGCTAATAGCGGAAGCGAGACCACGGGATGCGGCTGCAGAAATCCACAATACCCTGTCTGAACTCAACACATGGTGCAATAACAACGCCATGCAGCTTAATGCCGGTAAATGTCATGTAATGAGAGTAAACTTCGGAGAAACCCAACTCCCTCCAATTAATGTAAGTCTTGGGGACCAGACCCTTGATGAGGTGCAATCAATCAAAGCCCTGGGGGTATTCCTACAAATAGTTTGGTTTGGTGTGATGGGGGCTTCACTTGAATGTCTTGATCTGCACAGCTTGACGCATTGAAGTTGGACGGGAATAGGGACTTTTAGATTTACACGACGAGAACGTGGACTGCCGCGTGTGACATTGTGTTAAGGCACTGGGCCGTGCCCGGCAGATCCTTAAAAGGACGTCACATTACCTTAAAAGGATGTCACACGTGGCGGTCCACGTTCTCGTCGTGTAAATCTAAAAGTACCTATTAAGTAATGGCAAGAACGCGCTGGGGTTTTATAACCCTTGAGCCACGACGTGATTGCACTCGCTCTAGGAGCGCGTTCGAACGCATTAAGAACTGTCTCTGAACTGAGTTAAAATGGATTTGGTCGTACTTTTGGGAACGAGGTAGTACTAGTAAATAACGGGTATAAACTGACTACGGACTGGCTTTTACTGCCTGGAAATGGCAAACTTACCCGATCTGAACTTGATATGAACTGACTGTGGACGCGGTACATCGGTATTGCTTTTTTCCTCCTCAATATCTTCCTATGTTATTTTTTTTTGCACAAGCTATAGTCATGTAACTCGACCACGCTCCGTTGGTATCGTTTTCCAGACAGGAACGTGACGGGGATTTCTATTTCTTCCTGCATTCTTGGAATCAAAGCGATACATAATATTCTCCCTCTTATAAAGCAAGGCCCATGGGGTTGAAATATTGACGATTGAACATTTTAAAGGGGAGTGGGAGTGGGATTCTAAAAAAAGACAATGTACATGCCTTGGGCAGATTTCTTTTAAACAGCAACTTCACGTATGCCTAAAGATCTTGACAATCAATCTCTATTTCTGACTGATTTATAATCATGATCAGGATAATTATAGTATTAAAGAGTAGATTTTGATTATAAGGGCAAATCTATTTTTCATCAGCAGCAATGGTTGAAATTCGTCTATACTTACGGAAACACGCCTTCATTCGTTATGCCATACATGCATATCATTCTCTGCTTGGCGAAAGATCTTTCTCTACTTCTGCACCCAGGTTGTGGAACAGTCTTTCTCAATACCTACGCTCTTTCAAGGATATACTTGTGACCTGTTATACTTTCAAAACCCACATCTATTCCATATACAACTAGCCATAACCCCAGTCTTTCCCAGGTGAATCATGGCGACATAGTCAGTCATTTCTAAGTCTCACCCATCAGTACCTTTGAGTAGGCAGCTGGATATGGGCGGCCTACACATTCCCAGATTGGATTGGATAACTTCCTACAAATCTTTCACTATATTGAGATTTATTTGAATAATATACAAATATACATTGCCTTGAGAGGTTCTGGTTAAAACTATGCGCAAGAGGTGACTCCAATAGTACTATTTGCTGAGGGGCACAGCCCCGAAGCAAATGGTACTTTTGGGGTTACCGAGGCCCATAGTTTAACCAGTACCTCGAATAGAAGGCATGGTATATTTGTTTTATATCCTGCATCAAAAATTTATTTAAAAAATACAAAAAAAAATGTCAATTTTTATCTAAAAAGATTTAAAATATTTTGTTTTCATTAAATTAAGATTTGAAGAAAAAAAATTGATTCAATTCAAAAAAAAAAAATCACATTTTTTTTTCAACTCCCAGATAGTAAACCAAAATAGTACTCTCATATAGTACTTTCTAAAAATAGCTCAAATATTTTTGGTCATGTGACGAGCTCTCAACCAATCAAAAGCCAACAAATTTTTGATGCAGGATATAACTAAATATGTAGTGAAGGTAGCAAGGTAGTCTCTCCTATTAAGTACTCCTGTTTAAACAGCTGGAGTCAAACAAAATAGAAATACAAATAAGTCATAAGTCACCTTGAGCTTTTATCACAAACATGTTTAAGGGTCGCATGTGAAAGGGTGACCGTCTACATGTACTTCTACATTAGAAATAACCTTGCCCCTTTCACAGCTCAGTACATATTAATGAAAACACTTCTAGAGACTTTGAATTAAAACAAAATCGTCATAATACACAAAAACTCGGCTTAATACACAAAAGGTTCTGCCGAACTAGCTCGGGCCCCTCCTTGTCACCAAATTTGATAAAGAGTGGGAGGGGCTTATATTGTATAAATACCGAAGCCAACCCACCCCTTGGACAGTCAAAATCACCACGCATTCATCTTCTCATCAAAGTGATTGCAGAAATTCTCTCATAAAACCTTTCGAGGTAAATTAAGAAAAATATATCGGCTACTATCAACACACTTTTTAAGTTGAAGTCGCTCTTTGTCATCACTCTAGCTCTATGTTCATGTCTGTGTCTTGTTGGAGTCACCCACTCAAGCCGTTGCTGTTTCAGAGGAAGGTCCGCAAGATGCATCAGGTTTCTGGGCAGGTTTATATATATATATCATTTTGCTACTAATCATTGTAAATTTATACCATTGATGTCTCGTACACAAGTGCCGAAACGGGGTAGATGTCCTCCCACAACGCCAATAAGGTAATTTAAGAAAGGTGTTTAATACATACTTATGGCCTGACCCACATTTGGTGCTTCGGCCAAAACTTGGGTGCTCAGTCATCCCTTGCAGAAAATTATAAATAGCGTACCATCCGAGAGAAAACAAATGACTCTTTACAATGAAATAGATTTCAAGGTCACATAGATTATGACCTTTTAATCATAAGTTACCAAATTTAGGTATAGGTTTTTTTTAAAATACGCACTGTATATGCGACTAGAGTGAATAGGCCATTTTCGTTATGTAACCAAATTTAAAATATAAGTCTTTGTGAAGTACCTCAATACTAATTCATTCATTCACCTGATAAGAATAATAGTATTTCAATAGGCAGAATGCTAACTGCATATATTAGGTGTTGCTAGGTACGTCAATGCATTACATTTGGTTACATTACGAAAATAGCCTATTGGTGCATTAGCATTTGGATCCTACTTTATTTGACGCTGACGTTTCTCCATACTTCAATAGGCAAGAAGGTCTGCATTAATATACCGGTTTACTAACATATTCACATTTATGGATGTTTCCTTCCTAGTGACGAGTTATTCCATCAACCTGTTATTCATGAATGAACTACAAAACTGGTAGTCCAGTCTGCATAAATTAGTTGATGCTTTGTCGGGCAAGCCTCTGGCAACCTTTTCGGGTTGTCAAGAACAACATTTGTATCAAATTTTGAATATACATTTTGAATATGTTAGTAAACCGGTCTATTGGTGACAAATAATCTGATAGCTAGGCGTCTGTATCAAAATCAGTTTCTTCAATATGATTAGTATCAGCAAAGAGAATAATCAAGAACTCATGATAAAGGAATAATATTGCATTAATGCAAGAGAGAGAGAAAGGTCCTACAAAGTTTAAATTGCAATTAATACACAAAGTGCATAATAACCTGACCTTCTTTAATATTCGTTGAATCAACCCTAAATAAAAAAGATTGTTGTAATAATAATACTATTAATAAAGTCATTTTTATATAGCGCATAATAATAAGCTCTCTATGCGCTTTACAACAATCAATTATATAATAAATTACATGATTAATCTTAAGATTTAATTATGCATGAATTAACAGAAATACATGTCGTATACAATAATGACAAAATCAGATGTAATATAAATGATATAAACTTATGAACACAATTATAATATCGAAAATAATATCGCTAGTGATATTCGTTTGTCTCGCAATGTGGTCAATAAGGAATCTAAAAGTTCACGACGTTTCGTGTGCATCTGCAACACTTCATCTGGTGATAATAACTACTGTAAGCAAGGGTCTTTTATACTCTACGGGAGGACCGGCGGAGCGGTCCATAATTCGATCGATAATTGGAACAATAACGCACAATGCCTATTGGTCGACGCACACGGTGATCGACCAATCACCAGGCCGCTGGATTCGGCCGCTGGTTCGGCTAATGCACCATGCCTATTGGCCGACGCATACGGTACTCAACCAATCAACGGGCCGCTGGCTCGGACCGTCTGCTGAACTTTTAGATTCCTTATTGACCACATTGCGAGACAAACGAATATCATTAGCGATATTATTTTCGATACTATATCCGCAATGAGTAATATATTTAGCACAATTATAATAGTTAAATAATTTCGGTCTTTTAATGTAGTAAGGAAATAACATTATTTGACATAAACTAGCATATAATTAAAGACTATTGGATGAACATAACAAATCCCCCCTTCCCCAACAAAAAACAAAAAAATCTGGGATGATGTAATGTTGGTTTTATAGTTATCTGTTTGTCGTTAATCTTCTAAAGATTTTTTTTTGTTGTTTAATTATTCCGAAAGTTGTCAGGGGCTTGACAGGAGTCGGCTGAGTTCTCTCCGAGGACAGTTCGGGGGTAAATCGGTTCTCGAAAAAGTGAATATTGACACTGCGAGTTGATCTATAATTGTCGGTCCTGACCATGTAATTGGGGTAGGATCACGCAGAATCCAGAATCTTACGATAGGATGTGAAGTCAAGTTGATGCTTCGGATTGAAATACTGCTACGACTAGATGAGGGCCACACAACCGAAATCAAGATGAACAACGATATTTATACCGCATACCAATATGACTTTTTACAATTCTCGCCTGATTCTTCTGTCGATCGGCAAGATTACCACTGATCATGGTTATATAATTATGTTACCTATCAGAAAGCTCCATATGAGATCCCGTGGCTGCACCATTTTCTGTGTTGGTTCCAACTAAAGCTGTATAAGATGGATTGACTTTATGTGTTGTCCATTCCCGAAGAAGGTATAGGCCTTTGACTGCTGCTTGGCACACTATGGAAGCTCCTATCACTTCAACGACAAAGATCCAAGCTTGGCTAGGATCATCGCCAAAATCAAGTGAAGGATAGATGAAAGGTAGACCCCATGGGCTAGTACCGCCTGCCTTCCAGTAGAGCACAGCGAACAAGACGTAAACCAAACCAAGGCAGATCGGGTATATAGCATGAACAAAGCGGATAGGGACAGATGTTGTGAGGAGGTCTACTAGAGCGAAGATAGCTGGTAAGAGATGAAGATTAATATTCCTCACCATGTTGATGAAGAGTATCTGGATGGAAGGTGTGGTGTAGTAGAGGATCCAGAAGGTAAAGGTTATCACTATAGAACCATTCAGAACCAGGTTGAATATAAACCACTGGAACTTGAGACGAGTTGGTGTAACTGCATGAGGAAAAAGAAAGAATCATTGAAATAATGATTATCAATTTTAAACAAAATGACACCATAAAGATTTAGCTTTCCAAATGCATTTGTGAGTACCAATATTCAAAATCTAGCACCCTATCAAATTCCAGTTCATTTCAGACCAAAGACAGTGAACATTTTAAGATATCGTCCCTACCTAGCTTCCTGCTTTCATTTGTATGTCCCCTCCGCTCCTAGTTTTTATTATCATGTCTACTTCTCATTCTTATGTGTGACTTGTCCTCATTAAGTACTATAATATATCGGACTAATTTGGGAAAACATGGGTGTATGTGTCCAGATAAAGATTATTGTTTTTCCGTAATTTTTAATTTTGATTTCATTTAATATGAAAACAATACAATTACTCTTCGAAATATAATTCCTTTTCATCATAATAACAGAATTCCAATAACTAATAGATGTTCAATTAATAGATTACGATCGAGAAAAAGGGCAAATATACCCCGTCACCCAGCCCCACACACAATGCACACACAAAAAACTACCCTATAAGGACATGGGGAGAGAGAGGCAGTAAACTGACAGACAGAAAGTTAGACGGACACATGGGTGTCGATCCCGGGGGGGATGGGGGGGGGGGGGGATATATCCCCCCCAATATTTCAGGTGGGGGGGATGGCCTGTACAATCACCCCCCAATAATTCACCATACAAAATTTTTTAAAAATGAAGAGAAAAATAATGAGAGCCCGATGAGAGTAGTTAATGGTTATTACTCGCAAGATGACCATCAATATACACATTTTGCTATATCATTTTCATAATACATACGTAAATGAGACAACCGTATATGAGACAAGAATGAATTGAATTCTCGCTCATACGGCTTCATCAGGAATTGATGAATGTATTCAATTTATTCAATCAACAGCAACATAGAAATGCAGTGCGCCAAATGCAAAGCCACAGCGTTAAAAAGCAACGAGCTAAATGTTAAGCGCGAAGCGCAAAAATTCCAAAAAAAAGTAGAGAGAGGGAGAGAGAGATAATGAGAGACAGAGGGGATACAGTCGCGTAGACAGGGGGGCGGTGGGGGCGGTCGCCCCCCCCCCCAAAAAAAAAAAAGAGAGAGAGAGAGAGAGAAAGAAGAAAGGAAGAGGACGTAGGAAGAAAAAGGATTAAGATTTGAGAACGGTACAACGAATCGTCTTCTTTCTCTAATACTGTAATGAAACCTCAAAGCTTCCGCGCTTCGCGCGGGAAGGGGGGGGGGGGAACTGAAATCAGACAAGGATTAAGAGTCGGAAATGGTACAACGAATCGTCTTCTTTCTTTAATAATATAAAGAAACGTCAAAAGAAACTGATTTAAGACAAGGATTAAGAGTTGAGAACGGTACAACGAATTGTCTTCTTTCTCTAATAATTTAATGAAATGTGAAAGCTTCCGCGCCTCGCGCGGGAAGGGGGAGGGGGGAACTGAATTCAGACAAGGATTAAGAGTCGAGAATGGTACAACGAATCGTCTTCTTTCTCTAATACTGTAATGAAACCTCAAAGCTTCCGCGCTTCGCGCGGGAAGGAGGGGGGGTAACTGAATTCAGACAAGGATTAAGAGTCGGAAATGGTACAACGAATCGTCTTCTTTCTTTAATAATATAAAGAAACGTCAAAAGAAACTGATTTTAGACAAGGATTAAGAGTTGAGAACGGTACAACGAATCGTCTTCTTTCTCTAATAATTTAATGAAATGTCAAAGCTTCCGCGCTTCGTGCGGGAAGGGGGGGGGGGAACTGGATTCAGACAAGGATTAAGAGTCGAGAATGGTACAACGAATCGTCTTCTTTCTTTAATAATATAAAGAAAGGTCAAAAGAAACTGAATTTAGACAAGGATTAAGAGTCGAGAACGGTACAACGAATCGTCTTCTTTCTCTAATAATTTAATGAAATGTCAAAGCTTCCGCTTCGCGCGGGAAGGGGGGGAGGGGAAACTGAATTCAGACAAGGATTAAGAGCGTGTGTGCAGCGCTTTGTAACTGCAAGGAAAAGGCGCTATATAAAATATCTTTTGGAATGGAATGGAGTCAAAAATGGTACAACGAATCGTCTTCTTTCTTTAATAATTAAATGAAACGTCAGAGCTTCCGGGGTACGCGCGGAGGAAGGGGAACTGTATTCAAAGAAGGATTAAGAGTCGAGAACGGTACAACGAATTGTCTTTTCGTTCTCTAATAATTTAATGAAATGTCAAAGCTTCCGCGCATCGCGCGGGAAGGGGGGGGGGCTGAATTCAGACATGGATTAAAAGTCGAGAATGGTACAACGAATCATCTTCTTTCTTTAATAATTTAATGAAACGTCAGAGCTTCCGCGCTACGCGCGGAGGAAGGGGAACTTTATTCAAACGAGGATTAAGAGTCGAGAACGGTACAACGAATTGGCTTCTTTCTCTAATAATTTAATGAAACGCCAAAAGAAACTGAATTTAGACAAGGATTAAGAGTCGAGAACGGTACAACGAATCGTCTTCTTTCTCTAATAATTTAATGAAACATCAAAGCTCCCGCGCTTCGCGCGGGACGGGGGAAACCCCCTCCCTGCACCAACCCCCTAGGGAGCGCGCTCTGTAAGTGATTCGCGTGCTCACTACCGCCCCCCTAAATAAAATCCTCGCTACGCGCTTGTGAGGATAATAGCAAGCCCATGTGGGACCCACATATTCTCTGAAATATTCTCTGAAATGTTATCTTTATTGAGGGTGACTTGAAAAAGTTAATTACTTGGAAGGGAGGGGTGCAACCTGCCACACGCTTCTTCCTCTTGGTTGCTTTGATCCATTGCCAAAAATATTTTGGCACCTATCATCCCCCCCAACCACGGATACAAATCGACACCGTTGAACGGACATTATAGGGAAATACATAATTAGGAAGAGATCGAGAGTTAGAGTGTCTGTTCTCTGGAGAGGCAGAGGGTTATTAATTCACACTTCTATCACAATTTTGCTTACGACCGATAATTCTTCTTCTTCTCCTCCACTGTTTTATTCTTCTCTATTATTTCCCGTTCTTCTCCTTCTTCTCCTTCTTCTTCTTCTTCTTCTTCTTCTTCTTCTTCTTCTTCTTCTTCTTCTTCTTCTTCTGCTTCTTCTGCTTCTTCTTCTTCTTCTGCTTCCACTGCTTCTTCTTCTTCTCTCTTTTCCTTTCTTTTTCTTCTTATTAAAACAATGTTTTAAAAAAGAGAGGACAAACTTAGGTTGATTATTTTGCATAACTCTGCTTTGCCCGGAAAGGCAAGATATCCGTTATTTGGAATATAAAGAACACTAACGCGTGATATATATTTAATTCAAGGCAATTTTTTCATGTAGTGCGCAGATGAACTCTACATACAGTAAAGAATCATTACATCATGATGAATGAAATCTTAGAATATTCGTGTAAATATTTCAAAATGTGAGAACAAGTTAAGCAGTAAACTCTTGGATAAGTTCTAAACAATAGGTGCTACACAATAACGTGTATGAAGTTAAAAGAAATCACAATACTTTTAATGTTATCATTTCGCATATAGCAACGTTTTTCGGCACGTAAACACTCAAAGAAATAGGAGAAGGAATCCATACAACTCATTATTGTCTTAATTTATTCCCATTGTTGTATTTGTATACATGTACCAGCAGTTTTGTTTGATTGATATCTGATACAGAAATGTCTACACAAATCCTTGAACATCGAAACACAATATGCGAAAAAGAGAATATTATTTCTATCAACAGTCATGTATATTGAAAATTGCTCATTTCCCAAACACGAATAACAGCCTTCCTATACAGTGCGTATCAAAATAAAGTACACTAAGCTTTGGTAGCTTCTTATTAAAAACGTATGACCTATGTGACCTTGAATCATATTTCATGACGAAGGGTATAAACTAATCCTCTGTCTAATGATGTCATATTCATAATTGTGCTGCTCCGGATGCTTGGGCAGCAGGCTTTTAAAAATGTATTAGTCCTCTTGTACCAAGTTTGGGCTGAAGCAATGAATGTGGGTAAAATGCCATTATGTGTGTGTGTGTTATCTCACTCCAAAAAAAATTGCTCACCTATTTACATTGACTATTAGACAGTTGAAAAGAAAATGTGTTGATATCAACTCAAACTCAAGGAAATGCTTATTACAAGCAACATTTATGATTTTCTCTTCGATATATATGATGGCAATCTTGACGTCATTCCAATCACTTGTATAAGGCAACCCTTCTCATTTAGTGAAACAAAATGGATACAGTTTATTTGGGATGTTATCTTTCTTATGAAAGTCTACTGTTAATTTCTGTGATAATTATCATCATATGTGTTTTCTCTTGCATGTGGGTCAAGTAACCTTTGAGTTTTCACTCGCTATTCGAAATAAACACATAATGCTCATTATGTATTTGAAATGACATAGTGGACAAATGGGACTGAGATATCGTGACACAAGAAGTTAGTAGTAGGATGTTCAATATAATTAAAGGTTATCCTATGGATCGAAACAAGGTTCTGTGACCCACATTCGTTTTATCAGCTCAAACTTGATACAAGGCGATTTTTACAATTTTTTAAAAATTACCCTGTGCTCTGTCACCTGTAGCAGAATTGTTTATGAATATGGTATGATTGGACAGAAAACAAGTTACTCTCCATCGTAAAAACACATTACAAAGTCATATTGGTTATTAATTTTTTAATTAGAAGCTACACTTTTAACACAAAGTTGAGAACACTGAAAAAACGAAACCGAGAATTAACGATGTTTTATCAATAATTAATCACAATTATATTTATTAACTGACACATATTTGTGAAGCTTAGATCCTCCTCTTTCATTTGATGCAATTCATATGATGTATATTTTACACATGGGTGATTAAAATCAATTTGAAGAGGGAGTACCAAAAAGTCGTTTGGCTGGCGGTGTCATTTATTAATTATAATTTTGATTAAGTCAGATAAAGCATCGATAATTGTCGGTAACGTTTTTTCTGGGACGCACTGTATAATGAGTCTATACCTCCAAACCATATACATGTAGCTCTACATTTTCGTTCGTGTCATCAGTATAACACATTTTAAACAATTTTGAGAATGTTTTTTTGTAAAAATACCCACTCTATAGTTACTCTATCCCTCCAAACCATATACATATTATACTTTTTACACAAAGTTGAGTGTCATCAGTATTCCAGTTATGTTAAAGCCCCTTAAATACTTTTCAAATTGTTTCAACTTGATCTCCTCCAAAAAAAAAATGAAAATTATGAAAATTACAGTAGCAAGGAAACACCCGCCTTTTTTTGCGAATAATTGGGAATCGTTAAAGTCTAACTAAATCGACTTTATAATAATAATGGTAATGGTACTGGTTTTATTGAAAATTCATTTGCAGCCAGATGGCTGAATTGCAGAATTTTGTACATTGTAAAAACATAAATATGTATACAAACATAAGTCGTATTAAGACATATCACACAGTGAATGAATTTTCTAAATAAATCAGTGTACACATATATATATACGTATTAATAAAATTCGCTAAACATATAACAGTTGCTTAAATCTATTTCACAATCATCATAATATGGCTGGAGGAAAATAAAGAAGAGAGGTAGGGAGGATAATAGTGCAGACAGCATAGGAGATCTAGGAAAAGTGTGAGATGGATAAAGACAGAGGGAGAGAAAGGGAGAAAAGGAGATAAAGCGAGAGATAGAGAGATATGTATAAAAGATAATGCTGAGGATGAGAGTGAATAATTATTTTATATCACGTTTTCACCCCTTCATCTATATCTTTATGGATTTTTTTCGATTGAATGTATCATGATTCATACATTAAATAATGATATAAACCTATATACCCACTTACCAAACCGTTCTCTGTCTATACATATATATATTTATCTCTCTCTTACCCCTCGCCCCTCTGTCTCTGTCTCTCTCTCATCCTCTCTGTGCTGTGTCTTTTGACTTTGACGATCGATTTGTTTTCTACCTATTTCCTTTGTCTCCGTCCTTCGGCAATTTACCCCCCTGGCTGTGCATCCTTCCCATGCAAGCCATTCAAACTATCCATCCAATCTACTTTTGTCTCTATTCCTCTTCCCTGAAATCTTTTCCAATTTTTCAGCCCCTCCTCTGCCTGACTTCCCTCTTCTGTCACTTCTCTGCCAGTTTTGTGGGTTTCATTTTTCACTCTCTTGTGTTATTATTATTGCGTTTTAAAATCTTCATGATGGTAAAAATTGGTTCTGGTTGTTTACAATAGGTCGCCCAGTCGTTACTGAAGTAAAATATGGTTTGATGCCTTTTCATTATGACCATACATGTCAAAAATGGTTTAGTATATGATAATGTACGTTTATATGAACATAAATAAACATTCAAATATATCCAATAAAATATAATCGAATCAAACTAAAACAGGATTGCATTCTGAAAGATTCTTCGAATGGGGTATTTAATTTTGAAAGTTGAAAACATGAAAAGGATTAATCTTACCTTCTACTGAATCCCCTCTGTTTTTGAAGAACAAATACACATCTACTAATGTATTGATGAACGCAACCAAGACATAGAGGTTGAATATCAGGTACACCCAGGTAGTTAGAAAGATAAAGGTTCGAACCCCATCAAAGCCATTAATTGTTGTCACCAGATCAAAGATCATATACGTCATGAAATAGAGGAAGACGATCGAACGATAGATAAAGTAGAGAACAACGTTGACGCCGCACTGTTTGAAACAACACAATGAAAAGAATGTATTAATATTGTGGAAGTATTATAACTGTAATTTCTTGTTACATTTTATAGGAATATTCACATTCAAAAGTATCAAGCAAAAATTTGAAATTCCAGATAACTGACCATGTAAACGTTGTAAAAGCCTTAAGATTTTTGTAATTAAAATTAAACTTAAATAGGCACATAATTTCCCCCTCTTTCTGCCAACGATAAGACTCCATTTATCTTTAGCATGGAAACCAACAACCCTGTAGATAATCATGGGTGTCGCTAGAACATTTGGAGTGGGGATGTGAGTGTGACACCTCGATTTGCAAACAGGTATGTTGCACCCTAATCTACGCTCCCCCTCTACAGTTACACATTGATTATTACGACCACGTTAAAATTCGAATTGTACAAAGCCCACCGCACACCATATGTTACAACTTCGGTCCGGCCTTGGTTGATCTTGCAAAAATTATCATAAGCTATGAACATATTAAACGAAATCGGAGATGCTGATTTTTGTCTTTCAGTCGGGCACATTTTATTTAGTTTTTGTTGCATTTTTACAACGGCTTCGGTATACTTTAAATCATCAGTTGTATCTTATATGGCGAGGTCGCAAAAACATGGCTAAAAATTAACGTTATGTAGTTTGGAACAGGGCATTTTAAAGAGTTTTTATCACAGACCTGATCTTAATATTTATCCCTTACCTATATCTTCTCTTAAACATCAGCGTAAAGCATCATTACAGTATCTATTGTGACTCTCCAATGTCAGGGAACGACCCTATTTTATATGAAGAGGCCAATGCAATTAACAGATCTGTTATAACTCTGAAGTTAACGTATACAATGCGAGAGAGCGTAGCGACCGACCGACCTATATAGAGATATTACATTTTTAAATAGTTAGGGCCGTGTAGAGCCGAAATATAGAGTGCTCTAGCCCAATGTTTTTCATCCTTTTTACAGTCATGGCATATTTTTTTTAAAGGGGAAGCCCACCCTGATATTAAGTGGTTTTGATTGAAGAAAATAAATGGGAGGAAGAGGACAGTCAAAGATTGAGCAAATTCCGATTAATACAAACAAATTGGAGAGGAGCTCGCAAAATCCTTCACAGTGTTGCCAATTTGTACTCGATTGATCGGAACTCTTATTTTTATCAGACTTTCCTCAAACTTGCACTGACCTGTTCCTCTAATTTTCTACTTCTATTACAACCAAATAAATATTAGGGTGGACTTTCCCTTTAGGTAATACAAGGTTTCGCGTCACCCTAATACCATTTTAGTTTAATGCAGAAGATATATTTTACATCACTCTTGAACTTGTCAAGTGCCATGTACACACGTATAGACACATTTTGTGTATACAATTTGCGAGTGAGCAAAGCGAGACATCTTTAGTATGAAAAAGGTGTTATTTGGTAATCTGAACACATTAGATAAGACATAAAATTATGTATGCGGGAACCTCGCTGCCTGGTACATAAATACGATGTTATTGGGGCATCTCATCATCTCGTTTCTAAAAGTTCAGAACGAGTGTAACGAACAAGCGTTTTAAATATATATTTATATTTGGTGGTGGTTATTTTTTTTTCTTCATCTGGGCAGCGTTTCTCGAAACCGTCATAACTACAAGTTCACCGACATCCCATTGAAACGCGTGTTAAACTTAATAAACGCGTGTCAATGGGATGTCGGTGAACTTGTACTTATGACGGTTTCGTGAGACGCTGCCCTGACTGCTAAGAAAGCATAAATGCTTGTAAGTAAGCAACCAGACGGCCGACGGCTTTAGGTCCTCTCCGAGGGACCTGGTAATGAGGATTAATGCCTTACTAAAGGGCACTAGCGCATCGAACCCGGGTCACCGGATTACGAGACCACTGCTCTACCAACTGAGCTATCGGGCCTCCTTATTTGGGCATCTTGCTGCCCGAATGTGATAATATTCGGCACCTCGCTGTCTAAAAGATATTCAAGCACCTCGTTGCCCAATAAATAGAGGAATTAAAGCACGTCACTACCTGAAATCATTAGTTTGTAAATGTTAATGTTTGTAAATGTTATGGGCGAAGAAAAAAAAGACACTTATTTCTTTTAAAATGTCATTTATTCATTAAAATACCTAGCACTTTCTAATATTTTGTTTTCACGCAATTGACGTTTATTTCAAAATGAATCCAAGGTAGATCTTTAATCAATTTCTCTCGCGGTATCCCGGTTGGATAACGCTGCTATCGCCTTATTATGCTAACATTTCTGTAAATAAAAAGTTAAAGACCCTGGACGCCCTTGAGTTTTCAACAATTTAGAGCCTTCAACATGGGCGTCACGAGCGATAGAAATTGTAATTATCTCTCGATATTCAAACATCACCCTATCATTTAATTTCGGGAGAAATCATTTATCTTTCCGTCTTAAAAATAATGTCACAGAACTGTTTTTCCCAGCTTTTGCTCTTCGTTCGTAGGCAGTCTTCACAGTCACATGTTGTGCCAACTCATCGGTAATGTAATCTGTACGTTTATATTTAATTTTCATGTTCTTTTACGCCCGTTCCCACCCCTGAATCCTCCACTGTCAGATGCTAGTGTTGTTTGCTATATTAACCCAAATTCGATTTAAAATCGCAGGAATTATTTAGAACATAAGGACCTGGAAATATTATGGTATGAAGTAAGATTTAAACATTCAAATTTGTACTTAATTACTACTGCTTACCGACCTCTTAATTTTTCCACTGACGTTTTTCTAAAGGAGAACTTCAACTTGAAAAAAACTTTACTCTCGACTTCGAATGTTATTATTCTCGGGGACTTTAATTGCAATATGCTCACTTGTAACCGAATATCATCTAAACTGAATAATACTTGTATGTGCACCTACCTGCAATTGAATAAAAAAACCATTAGAATACAAAATAATAGAACCGCATTGATCTGATTTTCCTGCATTTTGAGACGAAACGTTTGAATCGCAATGCGGTATAAATGGGACTCAGCGATCATAAAGTATAAAAAAAAAATAGGCATCTGTTGCTCTTATGCTATAATCTTATTCTTTTAATACAACCTACTTAAAATTGTGATGATTGTTAAATGTTATGTTAAAAATGTAATCATTTTGTTTGTATTTATATATTTATTTATGTACATATATATGCACCTTCGAATGTCCGAAGACAATAAACTAATCTTGAATCTTGATGCGAGTCGAAACGTTCTGATACGATTTGATGCGCTTGGATGCGGTATTGTCACGATTGGTCAATTTCAGGTGACACGATCTGGTCTCCTGTTCAGATACAATCACAATACGTTCTGGTATGATTGTCCAGATTGAGTCTACGATCGGGTCTGGATGTGACACGATCATCACGATCGGGGTCCCCAATTTGGGATGATCGGGTCGCGCAGATACGTTCGGATACCTTCCGATACGGTCATCACGAAATGATGCGCTCTGTTGCGACATGATACGATCGTGGTCGCGATGTCTTTCACGAGAATGGCCCAGAGTGATCACGAATTGAGCTACGATTGGACCCCGACGGATATATATACAGGCCGACTGACCACGAACTTCATGTTTCTTAAATGTATACAGAGTGACCACTACAACTCATAACCATTGTTGATGGTAGTAGCTGAGGATGATGACATGTCATTTGCAGTATTACTGTATGCTTATATTATCGCCAGAGAGGAAGAAGACGAGCATCAGCCAGACCAGCCACAGCCCCAAACACAAAGGGCCAGGAGAGCTACAGATCGAGCAGGCAGTTCTGGGTGCGACCATGGCTCACAGAGGAGAAGAGGCAACATTCTGGACAGTTCTCCAGCCTCCTAGACAGAGGCTGGAAGTTTAACACCACGGCTCTCCGATGAAGGCTTGCAGCTTGCGCCAGCAACCGAGAGAGAACGCACCAGTTTTAGGCAACCCCTCTCACCAAGACTAAAACTGGCAGTGACACTGGAGACAACAGTCGGTCCATTGTGTGTGCCTTCAGGTGTGGAGTGTCCAGCATCTCAGAGATGGTTTCAGAAGTGTGCCAGGCAATTGTGCAAGTGTACAAAGATTAGGTTTTTAGCCTACCTATGATCACTGATGCCTGGACAGCCGTATAACTAACCAGTTTAAGCAGAGATGGAACATCTACCAATCCATTAGGGCCCTACACGGCGAACACATTGCTATCAAGAAGCCACTCCACACTGGCAGCCTGTACTACTATTACACAAGGGCTTCTTTTCGATACCACTCCTGACTCTGGTGGATGCAGATTACAAGTTTGTGTGGATCGAGCTTGGTGGAAAAGGACACAATGTCATGTCAGATGCTCAGGTATTTGGCGACTCTGAGCTGTTCAACGGCCTTGTAGAGAAAGCCATGATGACCTCCAAGAAATGCCCTTCTTCATCCTGGGGGAATGACTCTTCCACTAAGGAACTACCTCATGTAGCCATATGGCAGAAGAGGGATGGCCAGAGAGGAGAGGATTTTCTACAGACTCTCAAGGGGGAGGAGAGTGGTGGAAGATACATTTCGGATCCTGGCCAATAGATTCAGGTGTTTCCTCGGTACTCTAGAGCAGAAGACCTAACCCTGTGAAGGATATGGTTGAGGTTGCAGTGGTTCTGCACAACCTACTGAGGCAGAGGCATCCAGGCATTACATCACAAGAAGCGGACCATGAGGCTGAAAACCACAATGTCATTATCCTATTCCTTTCTCTTTTCTAAAGGTGTATACAATGTTATATTATCGCTGATGTAATGTGTTTGTTTTTCTTTCAGTTTCAGATATAACTGAGATATGTTAAAAAAGTGTTCTTAAAGACTTAAGATGGAACACGTTTTATTTATTTTACTTTTGATTATTGCATCCTGTGATCCTATAGTATATTTATCAAAGAAATATCACATGAAAACAGTGTACAAAGATTGTCCTTCTCATCTGTCATGAGAAAATTGCAACGGTGGTCCTAAAATCCGACTTCATGACACAGGAGACTTCGTTCCTTGGAAACTCAAATGGGTACCCATGTAATATAGGTGAATGTATTATTAATCTAAACTGCAACATAGGCTGCACTAGAGGGTGAGGAGCCACAGTAGAGTAGCGACATCAATGCAGAAATATCAATATGCCTTACCATAAGGGAAACTCCTGGCTTAAGCAATCTGAACTTATTATTATCGTAATTATTATTATTATTATTTGTATTAGTATTTTCATTATAGATGGTTCATATTTTGCTGTTAAGTTTCATCTCTTAATTCGTCAATGACAATGTTTATTACCATAAATATATAATTATTATTGCATAGTTTATGTGTACAGAAATGTTTCAAAATCTGCTTTGTAGCTAGACCCTGATGAATAACAATAGTAAAATCACTGATTAATATTTAATCAAGAAAAATACTAGCATAGATACAAAGGAAAGCCAAAGGATGTTCTTTCTCGGTGAAATGAAGAAAGCCAATGTGGGCAATACATCTCCGTCCTTATTAACGTCTGTTTAGCAAAGTATTCTGCTTTTCATCTTGACATATGTCTACATGCGTATTTGTCACCAGATGAAAAAAAGGAATGAACGATCATGACAAATTGCCCCAATGCCTGTTTAATGAGACTCCCCTTAACAGCAATAACATCTGTGTGAGGAGCGTATTTATCAAGAAAGTCCCTTGCCACGATGAATGATGAGATATATAAACTCACCTTTTGAATACTCGTTTTATTTCTTACTTTTTAAAGATATGTAAGTGTGTGTACGATATAATGTACATGTTATACTCGTCAGACAAGGTTTTTTTCCTTTGTTAAATTTATATAACAGTACTGTGGGACATTTCCACGAAGATTGTGAGTGTATGGGCATTAGGACAGATTCAAGTTGGAGTTTATTAATTCCCCAAACATACTAATCGACTTTTAGAATTGTGTCTGGTAATATAGAACACATTCTTTTGATCCTAAAGAATGTGTACATGTAGTTTAAAACTTTCTTGGGATTGTAAGATTTTCGTGTGAATATAGTTTATTAACGGTGTAAATCTTAAATAGCAATAGTCAGATGACTAGATACTACGAACATCTGTACTTACAATTGATAGATTTATATATTTCATGTTGATTCCTGGCATATGTTTCCATTTAAATATGTATTTCATGCAACCGCTACTCCCATAACTCGAAGTTTCATTCATCTTAGTTTTCATATTTACAATCCAAGCAGTGTTATGTAAACGGCATCTCAAGTAATGATCCATATCTTGCGCTTCTCTCTTTCGCCGCTAAATATTTTCTCACGAATTGGGCAAAAAAACACCTCCCCTTAAAAAGTCCTGGCTAAACTCTTGGTTCATTAATTACAACTATACCATAAGTCCTCGGACCCAAGCAATCAATAATTCTTGTACCTTATTTTGAATCATTTGTACCTTATTAACCATCTCACGTCTTAGGGACGTTGCGCTTCAAACATTTTTTGTTTATGTATTGTTCCTACTTTGTATTAATATATATTGTAACCCACTGAATTTTATTATCTGTAAACAATTCTTTTGCATGGTGAATAAATAAAACAAACAAACAAACAAACCTAGGAATACTGTTTAAATCCCTATTGACAACTCAAAATAAAAGTACGTATTGCCTCAAAATTCAAGTAGTTATCATGTTATAGGCCTAGCTTATTCTGATTAAAGCTACATGCACTCGAACTCAAGCTCAAAATAGATTTATTATATCATCAGATAAATGGAAATAACAGCTGATATGCTTTTCATTTGTATCGATTATAAAAGAGTAGGCATGAATGAAAAGCAGTAAATTCAACATCTGGATTGAGCAGTCTGCTGCTTTCATATCTGGTAAACATGTGAACACAGATTGTATTTTTTCAATTTAATCAGATAAGTGTATAAAATATAAGTCATTTTTGAGAAACACGTTTTCTCACTTCGATTCTATTTTATCCACCATCGTGAACTAATTCATTACTTTAATTATCATTATGGTTAATTTTAGATTTTGTTAGTAAGGAAGCAGATGATGAACTTCAACCTTTCTCACCAGCCCTGATCCCTTCCTTTGATATCCCATTTTGTGCATATTGCCTTCTTTTGCTCTCCCCCTCTTTTTATTCAAGTCCATTTGAAAGACGCAGAATGAATATACGTTTGCAGCATAAAGTGCGAACTCTTCTGTATCGTATCTCTATTGATAAATACCTATTTGACTATCTTTCGCAAATTTAATTTTGTTATAAAACTGTTGCGATGGTACGCTGCAATAAATGAAATAAGAATGACCCAATCTTACCTGTGGCACGTTGATTGTTGGTGAAGTATCTGGTTGAAAACCAAAATCAGAGCATTTCAGTGACCAGCAAGTCCGTGATGATGCTTCCATTTTTATCCCCTCTGACTACAATCCTCTTTCTCTAGCTCAATTCGACTGAGGACCAGATTATTAGGATGATCGAGATATCCTCTCGTTTGATTCAAACAATCGACACAGTATCTGTCCGAGTATAAAAAATAACGACAGGCAATACATCATAAGCCTGAACATCCGGTTCCTCCAAGTATCATACCATACATTGATACCAGCACTGATACATGCATCACCTACCAGCATGCAATATTGAATGCCAAATGGTGTCGTGTTAGATTGATTTGAAATGAATCGATTTACTTTTCTCATTCATGCAATATGGTTCGTCTACCACAAGCCATGGATGGAAGGTGAGCGTTCACACATGGCGGTTGATGGGACCAAAACTACTAACACGCACATGGGCCCCGTCTTACAAAGAGTTGATATGAATCGCAACTTATTAATTCAATCGCAATTATGTACATAACTGCAAACTTGCCTTGATCGGAAGACTCGCGATTGATTTGAATCAACCGCAATTCTTCATAAGACGTGGCCTTGCTGTATCAAATACGAATAATAACAATCATAGGCCTATACCGTGCGTCCCCAAAAAACTATACACTTTTGAAATGGCTGCCGAATAAAAAAATATATGATTCTGGGGGAAAAGTTTTAAATGTATGGAAAACATGGAAATTAAAACATGTACCATCACCTCATCCTGTCTCCGATGAACACACCACTGAGTCTACCAGGGAAAGTTACAATGCTACAATAAAAAATGCAATTCCTGTTCCCTCAAGCATAAACGTTTGGTTTATAAACCATGAATTTCACTCAGCAAATCATGAATGTATCATATCACCCTCAAGTTTGTAAGCTCCAAAGGATTTACCTCTCACATATTGGAAGGCTAATTCCTGCGCAACCTAATGTTCATACCCTTTACAAAAGTGAGCAGTGCTCACCCAAGCATGAATTATTTTCGGACTGTTGGTGTCATATGCAAGTTGAGTTTATGAGCTTTATATACCTGACTGCTAAGAAAGCATAAATGCTTGTAAGTAAGCAACCAGACTGCCGACGGTTTTAGGTCCTCTCCGCGGGACCTGGTAGTGAGGATTAATGCATTTAAAGGGCACTAGCGCATCGCCTTGGTTTCGAACCTGGGTCACCGGATTACGACACCACTGCTCTACCGACTGAGCTATGAAAAGGAGTTCCCTTTTCCCCTTGTTCTTCCTTCTTTCTTTATTTCTTTCTATCTTTTTTATTTTTCTTCCTTTCTTTTCTTTTTCCCGTTCCTTTTTTCCATTTTTGCGAGTGGAATATTTTTTCGGTTGGGTGGCAGCAGCAGCACCCCCCAGCAGCTTCCACCCCTACCAGTATGTCAGTGTCGGATAGCAAATATATAATCCGGAGCAGTCTGATGAGCACGTTCTATTCTGAGCGACGACAACAGACCGCTCAAAGTACAGGTGCATGCATGGGACTTTGGATCGACTGTGTACTCACGAGTCATTTGAATCTTTTTTCTCAACGACGATAACTGAATCTTGTGCTCATATATCATAGCTGCCATCATACGTTTGTGAACATCAAGCACAAAACATCGTCTCTTCTTAATCATATATATTATATGTATATAATATAGCATGCATTGACGTTCAACATACAACGTACATGTACCGGTAAGCTTCAATCGTGACTGTGTGTCATTCTCCTTTAGTTAAAGCACCCCTTAGTTAAAGCACTCACCTATATAGCTATAGGGGGTCACGCGCCGATTGTAATGGACAAAAGTCCTTACTTGCATCAGGGAGGTGGGAAACAATATTTCGTGAGTTCTTGTATAGCGCTCATGTCTGTCAGATTTGACACTCCTGCATGGCGCTTGCATATTATATTTTTGTTTTAGTTCTTACTTTCTGGTTTGCCTATAATCTTGTTTATATTGTAACATCAATTATGTTTGCAGGTTCATGACTTATTTTAAACGTATAATAATATTATGCAAGTCTAAACTCATAATTTGGCATAATTAGGCACGCATAATATATATCAAGCCATTTTTCAACACAGAACTTCACAATCAAATGTGTTTATGCTGAAGACTTTTCGTGTATCTTATTTTGATCGAATTTGTAATTGCACTGGAATTGACAAGTCGATTTGGATCAAATATTTTATTACATAAGCTATTGGTATTGTGTTAAATACAGTATTGGTCCTGGTTACTATATTGTATTCAAATAACTGATGGTGGAATGTACTTTATATGAGACGACGCGCTTTTAGACTTCTTGATAAAACAACAAGATAGACCTTTCAGCCTATACATACGTCGTAAGTGTTATGAAGGGTGAAGTACGTACATGGAATACCTGGCATGTGTATTTGTATTGCTCTAGTAAATTTGGGAAGGCATACGCAGGCCACTCATTCCCATGGTGATAACGGATGTCTCGCCAATAAATCCTGATATACTTCCTGCCACTTGCCCTCACATATCAAACAAAGTCGATTTGATGCGAACACACCACATTGTGATATGCAGTGCACACTCTGCCTGTCCACTGATATCGGAGATGTCATTACTTTCAAAGGGAGAGATGTTTATATTTACCTTAAAAGTTTGGTCAGACTAAGCTTCCAAGTGCTTTGCACAGGACAGAACTTTTTGATTCTAGAAGCACTTTTCAGTTGAAAGTTTTAGCAAGATTTACTCGCCTTATTTATATGTTGAAATTTACAACAACAAAAACAGAGAAAGAAAATGGTTCAAGCATTTCAGGTAGTACAAGATATTAGAGCTGAACACATACTCGAAGCGGTATGATAGTGAAACAGTATACTTTGTTATAGCTTGTAAGCAGACTGCATTATTCCTATACATTTATTATTGTCACTATCTACATTGTATGCATACATTGAGTTTACCAGTTGTACATTTATTGTTCACGTTTGTACTTTCATACACTTTAGACCGATTATCGTTTGTATCTTTGTATCATTATCTATGTATAATCAGCAAATCCCTGGTATAATGTAAGCGAATTGTATTCACAAGTCATGCAATGCGATTTATATTTTTTGGTTTGTTTGTACTTTATTCCGAGAGGGGGTCAAAGAGTCAATACAATTCTAATTCTAATTCTATAATCATCGTTTATGATTGTGACTGGCATGCTGTTACCAACCTATAAATATTCATGTATGCGCATGATCAGAATGAGGAGGTAAAGGGAGCTTCATTAACAATCCCACAGTCATAGTCACAGGTAATAAGTGTTTTTTTGGTTTTGATATGGTTGCTGCTTTTTATGTGTCGTGAGGTGCCGTAGAATCATGCATCTTGTTATTATATATGCTAAACCTTTACCCCTTACTGCATGACAAAGGATTCACAAGTGCATAACGTGTATGGTAGAATTGCATGGAGAAGATAGACTGACCTCACATTTCAATTAAAACCAAAACTCAAGGCATAATATACCTTATCACCGCAAAGCCGACTCCATACTAGCCTTTTGACAAGGCCTCGTGACTCTGGCTATTTTCCATCGTGATCGCGCAATGACAATCAGCGGCTGAGATGAGTCTAGAGACCCGGGTAAAACGCAACTATAGGCGTTGTGGTGTGCGCCTGTATTAAATCCAGCTAAAAGTGGAAGTTACAAACTGATTCAGCCGAGCGAGGACGCAGGTTCGAAACTGAGTCACGTCTTTCGGATGGTGACGTTTAAAGGTTGGTCCCCAGACGTAAATAATCATATCTGATTGATACACGTCTGGAAAACCCAATACACACACACACACACACGCACGCACACACGCGGGTTTACAGTGTTAAATTTACAAATTCAAACTGATTGTAAACTTCTCCAATACCCCAATTTGGGTGACATGAGAATAAATTGTCATTGTCATTGTCATTGCGCGATCGAGTGGGCAACTCGCTCTGGAGTTCACTCGGGTTTTTGCGATTAGTCTCTTTTTAGCCGCTCGGCGTCTAACAGACATGAGGCCTTGTCTAAAGGCTATTAAACTCCATACCGACTCCAAACCGACTGATTGTTGGTCATTCGGGGGTTATTTGTGTATTTGTCTGTCGTCGGTGTGCGTCGGTCTGCCGTCGGTCTGTCGTCGATGTGCGTCGGTCTGTCGTCGGTCTGGTGCCGGTCTTGTTGGTGTGATTGGTGTATTATCATTCATTTATGCCTCTGAAAATTCATTCAATGTTTTATCCATGTGGGCTTAAAGGTATAATATTAGATCTGATAATTTTTTTCATAATTGACATTCATTACAGACGGCTATTCTCGATTATGGCTGACAATAGACCGTGGATCCTTGCGACTACGTTGCCATTTTTACACGAGCAGAGAGTCATCGTGGACAAAGCTTTCAGACTTGTCGTTTGGAGGGACTTTCTTCAAAATCAAGATGAATATCGAGATAAAATACAAGGAATTTTATATATACCAACTGAGAAACCACCGATGGATGAAGAACTGCTTCGAAGTATGTCAAACTTGAAGGTGAGATAAATTATATACGACTGACCTTTCGGCGAGATACGAAGTATGCCAAACCTAAAAGGGAGAAATGAAATATACCAAACCTAAACATGGGATATTAAATAACTATTATACCAAACTTAATGGTGAGAATTGATATAAACAAAACGAAAGATTAGGTTTAAAAAATATCCTGAACCTATAAGTGAAATATGGATTGGGCATACACATGATGATGAAAAGTTAATTTGCAATTTGTATAAGTACTTTGATAAATATATACAGAGGTAAACAAATCAAAATATCAAACTTCATAACTTTCTTATACTAATTATGCGGGTCCTGTAACATAATTCGATTACACAATATTTCAGAGGATATTTCTTTTAACTTTGTAGCGGTCACCCCTAAATCGAAAGGGGGTCCTTTCAACGATTTTTTTTTTTGATAAATAATATTTGAAGAAAACTTGGAACCACCGTGAGTTTGGTGTTATTTGAGAAAATTAAATTATTTGCATTTTTATACAAATTTTAGTGGAATTGGGATTAATTAATTAACATGTGCATAGATATCGTTTTTGTTGAAATCAAGTCAATAACTTTGAATTGCTATAACTTCTCAGTGTCCTTTACAGGAGATACTGTACCCTTGTACCTGGGACAATTTCTGGAAAATTACACACATAAAAAAAAAACTTCAATTTCGATATAGGCTTATTGAAAATAATGTTTTTTTGATAATTTTTAATTTTTTTTATCACAACAATTATATTTTTACTTAAAATTGTGATGTCTTTTATTACCAACTACGCAAAAATGTAGGTATTAAAATGCAGACAATTTAACTCTCTTTCATAAGCCACCAAAGCCATGGTGCTTAATAGAGGTTACCTTAAAAATATTTACGAAATACTATTTCTCCTCAAAAGGGCCGCTTTTTTGGACGCCCCTCCTATTGAGGGGTGACCGCTACAAAATAAAAAAACCTCTGAAATATTGTGTATCATGATAAAATCCTTCGAAATAACAAAGTGTGTTCAGTTTATGAGGTAGTGGCAAACTGGCAACCACCTAAAATGGTAAGCATTATATTTGACTTTGGCCCTTCGCTCAATCTGTCAATTGCAAAATTGCAATCGATTACTATAACTTACCTTAGTGATGCGATGTCCTGATGTCGTTGGAAAGGCAAACGGTTTCTTTAATTTGCTGCTTTCCTCCAAAGTTACTTGATATAAATGATAATAATAATATATTAATACTCGTATTTTCACCAGTCTCTCTCTCTCTCTCTCTCTCTCTGTGTCTCCATCTTCTCCCTTAGGTGTTAGCCACCCATAGTACAGGTACAAACCATCTGGATCTACCGTTGCTATGGAAACTAGGTATAAAAGTTGGTCATGCACGTGGTATCCTGGATGACACCTGTGCTGATTTTGTTTTTGGATTGCTCATCGCTGCAGCTCGAAGATTACCAGAATGTAAGCGACCACCCCTTAAACAAAGCTTGGTTTACTCTGTTTAACACTTATATTAATAGGAGACAATTACGTCACTGCTCCGAAACCCTCAATACCCTTTTCTTCGGTTGACCTTTGCTGTTAGGCCGAATACATCTAGGCTTTTTGCTTGGTATGCCAGAACTTTGAGAAAATGTGATCACGCAATTAATAGTAATTCTATACGAATGAGGTCGATTTTCTTTGTTTGACAATAATATAACATTACCATTTATCGAAATTATATCTAACAAATGTCACCATTTCTGTTAGAATCGGTGACTCCTAGAGAACGAGAGTCGATTACATGAGATGTTCAGGGCGATTTACATGGCGATTTAGCATTTTAGTTTTAAGAGCAGGCGCGTACCCAGGAGGAGGGGGGGGGGGGGGTTTGGGGGTTAAACCCCCCCTTCAGTTTTTTTATGAGTGTATTTTGGAGCAAACTCCCCCCCCCCCCCTTTGTTATTTTTGTTTTCTTTTTTCTTTTTTCATTAAAAAAAAAATATATATAAAAAAAAATTATGCCAATGGCAGACCTAAAAAAGATGACCTTAACCTCCCCCCCCCCCAACGGAGCAAAATGTCAAATTTTTCAAATTTCGAGACCAAAAAAAAAAAAAGGTGTCTTCTTTAATACCCCCCCCCCCCCTTAAAAAATCCTGCGTACGCTACTGTTTAAGAGTATGCCTTAGTCTGGTGTGCATAAAATTATAGTGATGGTACCTAGTTTTGTATGATTGGATACACTAACTTATGCGAGTGGAGAATGAATAATCAATAAGACAATAAGCCCTTTGAAAACCATTATCGCTACTCATATAATACTGGTACATTGCTTCTGCTGGAATAATTACCAGTATACTTTTATGGCATATTTTTCATTACCTTATAATTCAAGGGCTGAATTAGTATAGTTTAGAAAACACGGCTTTGCTTTACATGTAGAACTATGCATCTACCTAAATTTGATGTAAGAAATGAGATGTGAAAACACATCCCATATTATTTAATTTAACAAGCATAGCCCATCTCTTTAAAATTATTGGGTGATGAATACCATAGCATACCATAATATCGGTTGCAAATTTTATTTAAAAGGGGCGCAAAGGATTGGCACTAATTGGTCAATACGGTTTCTGAGAAATCGTCTATTAAGTTATGATGAAAGATGAACATATTGACACGGTGTATCCTTATTAAAGAGGCTCTAACTGAATACCGTAATGGTGCTATAACGTTTGAAAACATAAAGTATGAAAAGTCGATCACTCCAGAAGATAATAGGGAGCAAGATATGGGTGGCTTCTTCCTAATTATCCCGCGTTACTACGATATCCTAGAATTTTAGGGTATTTGTACCGCTGTAAAGATATCATTTTTCTTTTTTTTAAATTGAAAATGAAAATGAATGTGCCTTTTATTAAACCTTTATCATTTTATACAAATTTTCAAAGTTGTTTCTCTCGCATTCTAAGGTCTATTGATAAATCAATCAACTACTCCCAAGACCATATCAGAAGTTAATAGATACTTTTTTTTAAGTAGAAGTCTTCACTGATTTTGTTTTGCTGTAACAAGAGCAGAAATCGAGAGAAACAGATCAGTTTGAAAAATAAGAAAGTTCTGAATTTTTAGAAGTTGTAATAAATCAAACATAAGTTTGCAACTCTGTGACGTATAATTACGAGGTCCTGTCCCATTTGCTCTGTACAGAAAAATGACCGGATTTGAGAATTTATGTTTGATTCATCACAACTTTAAAACTTCATTATTTGTTTAGATTTTCAATGGCCCAGATATTGCTCAAAATTGTTACTGATCTGGTTTCTCTCGATTTATGCTTTTATTAAAGAAAGATAAATATCAGGGAGGACTTCTCCTTAAAAAATATCGATTAACTTTTGACTTGGTTTTGAGAGAAGTTGATTGATTTATCCATGTTCCTTAGAATTTGAAGAAAAAAACTTCCCTGAAAGTTTAAATACAAATTATCAATGTATAATAAATTATAAAATATTTATTTTCGCTATGATTTATTAACAATTTGATATATGTACAGCAATACAAATACCCTAAAGTTCTAAGATATCGTCATCATTTGGGACTTTCCTTTGTATACAGGTATAGCCCACGCACAGGGCCATGAAGGGACTGAGCCTGGTTGGGATAAATCTAATGTTCCAATTGGAGTCGCAGTGTCTGGAGCAAGACTCGGCATCCTCGGCATGGGATCTATCGGTTATGAGGTCGCGAGGAGAGCTACAGGATTTAAAATGAAAGTTCTCTATCATAATCGTACGCAAAGGTAAATGAATATTACCAAAATCCAGTGATGGAAACGTTTGAAAGAATACGTTAACACCGCTTTCTTGATTCATAATCCGATAAACAGGTACTGTCAAACCTGTTTTGTGGCTACCTCTTTATGAAGGCCACCTGTTAAAAGAAGCCATGCTTTTTGTCTCTAGAAAGAAATCTCCCCTTGTCCTTTTGAAAAAAAGCTACATTTCAGTGAGCTACTTTTAACAAACATTATAATTCAAATGACAACAGAACTGCAGAATTAGTATTTATGAAAAACCATTTTCAATTAAAAGTGTAATTTATGATAAAAACATAATCACATAAGGCGTATCCCGCGGATAATATTTTTTTATTTTTATTTACACTTATGTAGGTTTCTAATATAGGATTTTGAAAATGATAGCTCGGACCCCATTGGTAATACGCTGTCTTTAGTTATCCGTATCGAGTTATATTTTATTCCCGTTTTTATTATTTGTCTCATATATTTCAAATTGCACTTGATGAATACAATCAATTGAAAATTAATCAATCAATCAATCAATCAATCAATTAACCAAGCAATCAATCAATCAATCAGGAAAACACATCAACAAATATTGCGGACCCGGCCCCAAGCACCCCTCACAAACAGAGCTTTGTGTCTTTTCAGTCCCTTCCGATTTATCATATTAAAATGAAGTCTGGAATTCTCATCCGTCTTGAAATCTTTTATAGAAGTGCAACTGAAGAGAGAGAAGTGAACGCCACCTATTGCCAATCATTGGAGAAAATGCTTCCTGAGCTGGATTATCTTGTAATAACATGTAGTCTGAACAAAGATTCCAAGCACCTGGTTGGCAAGAAACAATTGGACCTGATGAAACCTACTGCTATCATTGTGAATGGAGGAAGAGGTTTGTTTGTATAACTTGCCTTTAATATCTTTAATTCTCATTGGTGGTTTGATAGTGGTGGTGTTGGTGGTTATAGTGGTGATAATAATAATGATCCGTCAAACCGCAGGTCGTATGATGATGATGATTCACAGCATTTGTATGGCGCCATATATCTGGTTCAAAAAAATTCAAAGGCGCAAGCTCCTCCAATAAAGTTAGCATTTAAATGTCTGAAGGAAGATGTGAGTTTTGAGTGAAGCTTTGAAGTGGTCCAGGTTGTCAATTTCGCGAATAGATGATGGGAGGTAATTCCACAGGCGAGGAGCAATAGAGGAAAATGCCTGGTCTCCATATCCCTTGAGATCAGTAATGGGCATCTGGAGAGTAAGGCCAGATGAGCGAAGTTCAGGGCGAAGATGACGCCGCTCGATTAAAGATGACACATGTCCTGGGGTCTGACCATGAATTGCCTTAAATGTGAGCAGCAGGACCTTGAATTCAATTCTGCTCTTGACAGGAAGCCAATGTAGCTCAGCCAGGACAGGAGAGATGTGATCATGCATCCTCAGCCCAGTAAGCAAACGTGCTGCTGCATTCTGTACTGCTCGAAGTCTGTTCAAGGTTGCATGCAGAAGGAAGGCCAGCTAGGAGACTGTTACATAAATCAAGTCTAGAGGATATAAGTGAATGGATAAGGCTTTCTGTTGCTTTCTGCTGAAATAAGCAGTCTTCCATACCTGTGAAATGTGCTTTTTCATTTTCATGGACTGATCGAAGTAGACCACATTGCCAACTTGGAGGTCCATGGAGTTGATCTTGTTCCTCATATTTGTTGAAGATATTATAAAGTATTCAGACTTGTCATCTTATAAAAAAACTATTAAAAAAAACTATTAAAAAAAAACTATAAAAAAACTACCGGCATAACCGCGGTAAATTTTGATATGCGATGACATGCATGATTTTGGAAAGCTTGGAATATAACTTTTATGTGTGGTTATGAAACAATCGAAACGACTTTATAAAAGACGTCTCCTTGAAAACATGAGTCACAATATAATATAGTAAATTGCTGTAAATGCTTCTCCTTCTTCTCTTCATTTCCCTCCTTATGATTATTTTGTGCACAAATTATTTATTTATACTTCCTCCTTGTAGATTTGTTATATATGTTAAAGGTAAAGACCAGTATTGGAAACGCCCCAATTTCAAAAAATGAAATGGAAGCTCTTATTACCAATCATGTGAAAGAATATGTTTTGACTAATACATGATGATAACATTTTTGCCGGGAAACCGCCTACTAATTGATATATTTGGTAAATTAGTTTATCTATTAGTATGTGAGAGATAAACGCACGTGTCGTGCACGTATGCGTAGTCCCATATACAGCTTTCTGTGTACAGTGCTTGTAACTTTACGAAGACTGGGCCAAATTTCTTATAATTTTGATGATTCCAGAACCTTGCAGTACACACCAATACTTATATGCTAGATGATCAACCTTTTCTGATCGATTCCACAACGTTTCTTTCACAATGGAATCGCATGACCATAACTGGTCTTTATCTTTAAGGGATTTTTCTTACAAGCCTTTATAATCTTTTTTTCTATAATGATCGCACACATTTGTTATTACTTGTGATTATTTGACATTTATTTTTCTACGTGTCGTTTTACAGTGGTACATTTGATTTGACTTTGATTATATTTTTGTCTCCAGGTTTGATCATTGATCAGGATGCGATGGTAGATGCTTTACGTAATGGTAGACTCCGTGGAGCAGCTTTAGATGCCACTCATCCGGAGCCTTTAGCTAAAGATCATCCTCTCCTACACCTCTCCAATGTTATCATCACGCCTCATCTTTCATCACACGTTGGGGACACTCTGAATACAGTAATGCAGAACTGTATTGATAACATTAATGCTGGTGTGGAAGGTCGCCCGTTACCAACCGAAGTTGAACCATTACCATAGGTAATCAAACATGGTGCAATAATCACGAAACTTTAAGGAATTATCAAGCATCTCATGCAAATTGAAATCGAAGGTATTTTTTAAATCCATCATTCATTGGGGAGACTCTGAATAAAGTGATGCAGAAAATTTTGTGTTGTTTGAAGGTCGCCCTCTACCTAGCGAACGATGTCAAACCTTGATCCATTCCTTCCAATCAAACCTGATTTATTTATTTCTGCATGGTTCAACAGTTTACATAGTATGAGCATGACTATCACGGTAGTAAACACTAGGATATTACGATCATTATACATTTGCAATTGTAAATAATACAGAAGCATTACAGAGGTATGACAATACAAGCTTAACGCTTGAGAAATTACCACACCTTTCATCTAACAACATAATTTTTAAAGTGGTAGAAGAAGAACAAAAACAAATAGTTCAGCTACTACTAGGCTAACGTAGCTACTTTTAAACTGCTACTAAAAAACTAACAGATTAAAACTAAATTAAACAAGTTAAATAACTGAAACAAGATTTAAAGAAAAATATTAGAAAAATTCAAGAAGCTTAAATAAAAGAAGAATGAGGAAGAATAGAATAGAATATCCCTGCTATTTAATCTCTGAAAATTAACATAAACATGATACAATCCTGCAGAGTATGTCCTAATTTTTGTATTGCATCCATATTCACATAACTTACGAAGTATACAGAAAAGTGGCATTTTAAAACTATCCGATTAAAATTAAAGTAATTCTTGGAGATTACGCTTGCAGTAATTGACCAAAATTTATCAAAATATTAATCTTATATTGGAGATACCAATTCTGAATAAACAAATTATCTTTTGAGTAATACTTGGAAGAGATTTAAAAAAGACCATTGACCGCAGTCACTGCACATGAATTGATAGTGCTCCAACGACTGATCTGTTACAATATGGATAAGGGCTTTTCTACGCAAGTTCGTGACTGCGAAAATAGAAACGGTTTTTACTCAATATGATCTTACCTTCCCAGAATCACCAATATAACTACTTCTTCTTCGATCATGATTTGTCCTGCTTCTTCCCTCTTCCTCCCCCTTTCCTTCTTCTTTATCGGTTTTCTTTTTCCTTGTCGTTTCGTGGTTGCTAGTTGTTCTGTAATATTGTTTTGTGTTTTCCAAGTCTTCGTAGGCACAATTTAAAACAATTTTATTTTTTCTGGGGGATCCACAAACTACAAGCACTTCTTTTTAGTGGATCCCTCCCATTTCCTCAGAAAGTAAGAATTTCTTGTAATGATTTTATTATGTGTACAGTGTTAGGCTATATGATTGTGAATATGTACATACATTTTGTCATACTCTCTGTAATAATATCTGTAATGCCTTTGTTTATCTTTCTGTTGGAAATGAAATAAATACGAATGGAATTGAATTGAATTGAATTTAAATATTTTGTTTTAGAATTTTCCATTTTAGAAACACGAAAAATGAAGTATCTGCACGTAACATCATTCTTACAGTCGGTTTATTTACTTTTTACCATCACACTTTCTAAGCGTAGACCGAAATGACCATATTGTTGTTGATGAGGGTGAATTTGAACACTTTTTCTACCATCAGGGCACCAAATACCTTTCTAATATGATAACGACTGGCAAAAATACCTCCGACAAACGTGGCTAGAATGACCAAAACTTCATGAGCAGGGTCACTAAGATTCCTAGGGCAGTTCATCTCAAAGTCCGGACCGCGGTCCGTATCCGGACTGCAGGGCAAATCAATCCGGACCGCCCGGGTCAAAGCCTCAAATGTCTTTATTTAAAATAAAAAAAGGAATATAAGGAATTTAGAAAGTATCAAGGATTTTATAAGGAAATTGACAAAAGAAAGAATGTAAGAAATACTGAAAAATAAACCCTTTCTCCCTTTTATTATCGATTTAATAATAATTATAATATCGAATATTAAGGAGCACTAAAAACAATAAGTACCATAGCGCTTACAAATATAAATATATGAAAAGAGGACAAAAATGTACAGTACAGGAAGTACATTGTATATCACATAGATCATTGGGGAAAAAGGTGAGTTTTGAGGGATCTTTTGAAGGTGGCAAGACAGGTAATTCCCCTTATGGAAAGAGGAATGCTGTTCCAAGTCTTTGATGCAGCTCCTGCAAAGCGTTTTTCAGCTGCTGAGAGTCTAGATTTTGGGAATTTTAAGTTTACATGTGTCGGTTGCTGAACGAAGATTACGAGTTGGCGTATATATTTGGAGGGTGTCATTAAGATATTCAGGTGCCAAATGATTGAGTATTTAAAAAGCATACAAACAGAATTTAAACTGAACACGTTGGTGGAGAGGTAACCAGTGGTGCTCCTTAAAGGTAATACAAAGTTTTGGTATGGGGTCATGAATTTGGTTCAAATGAACATATTGGAAGCATATGCAATCCTACAATATTCAGTGATCGTTGTCGCGGTTGAAATCGAGTCTTAATTTATGAAATTGTAAATAATAAACTCTTTAGGTTGTATAGCTCCCTCTAAAGGTCAAGATATTAATTAAGCTATAAAACAATGTTTCTTAATTAAAATCGACCGATCAGCTATTCCCGTTTGAAAATTATATATCACATCTACCTATTCTGAGATTTTCATGGTCGCAGCTACCATTGTACGACCGTAGGCGCTATTTGAAATTTATCAAAATTTACCGGGAGCACCGGTAAATTTTTATATTCAACTTTTCTCGAAAGCAGAAGTGTTTTAGGGGCTAAATTTTCTAGTACTTCTAATACATCCACAGGGGCATCCAAATATATCAAAATTGTAAAGAATCACTATCCACCCAATTTTCAAAATTTCCCAAAACTTTGTATTACCTTTAAGTAAAGGTGAAGTATGAGTTCTTGACCCAAAGCCAAAGATTAATCTAGCGGCACGATTCTGGACAGTTTCAAGTTTCCTTCTAGCATAGAATAAAAAGTAAAGGCCCTAACACAGACACTTGTGGAACACCGAGGTTTACATACTTGGTAACGGAGGATTTATTATTAATAGAAACATATTGCACTCTGTCATGTAGGTATCTCTCGAACCAATTTAAAGCTGTACCACGAACACCATAGTGTTTCATTTTTTGAATTAAAATTTGATGATCAACACAATCAAAGGGTTTTGATAAATCCAAGAATAAACCTATAATACACTTCTTATTTTCAAAAGCTTCAGAGATATTATTTGTGAGTTCAAGTAAAGCCATATAAATTATGATGAAAAACCTTTTCTAAATCCGAAATGCTTGGGATATAAAATATCATGTTCATGCAAGAAATTTACCAAACGACTGTATATCAGTTTCGAATATTTTGGAGAAGATAGTAGTTAGTACTGATATTGGTTGATAATTCGTCAAAAGCTCTTTCTTTCCTTTTTAAAAATTGGTATAACTTCAGCGATTTTCGTACTACTGGGAAATATACCTGCTTGAATAGACATATTAAAAATATTACATAAAGGCTGTGCCAAAAAAAAAATCGCACGTGTGTTTATATCATCGTATCCGGGACTTTTACTGCTATCCATATCATGAACAATTTCTAGAATTTCAAAAGGTTGAATCGGATTAATGAACATAGTTTGAGAATTATCTTTACCAGGTAGAAAATTTGAGAAATTTGCAGAAGTATCAGGTAAAGTCCTTGCAATATCAGATGCAATACTACTTAAATATACATTGAATGTATTGCCTACTTCTTGACCGTTGTAGATACATATTCCATGACTTTCAATATAATCGATTTGTACCTTTCCGCGAACTGAAGAAAGGAATTCATATATGATTTTCCAAGTTGCTTTAGTATTATTTCGAACATCCCCAAATTGTTTACAGTAATAATTCCTTTTTCATTTACGTATTGCACAGGTGACATTATTTCTTATTTAAATATATACTGATTTCCGGTATATGCTTGGATTTTTGATATATTTCCGATACATTATATTCTTCTTTTTGCACAGTTTTTTAGGTTCGGAGGTAAACCAAGGCTTCGAAATAGATTTATTCTTACGTTGGGTTTTTACAAACGGAAAACATTTATTATAGTTGTCATTCAAGATACACTTAAAACACTCAAATTGACTGTCGACATCCGTATTATATGTATGCATACAGGTTTGGGATTAAGGGGGGGGGGGGCAAACTTTACAGGGGCAGTGACGTAATGAGTGAAAACGTTTGTAAGGGGGGGGGGCAGGAGAAAAATCTGCATCACCACCACTCTTACACGTTACATGCAGGCCCCGCGGAACGTTTTTCAAAGTGGAGTATTAACGATCAGGTAGAGCGTAAATTGGCGTAGGGTACAGGGCCGAGCCTCGGCAAGGGGTCAAGGGGATGAGCCCCCGGAAACTCAGAGTGTTTAGCCTTAAAATTACGGTCAGATAAGCATATTTAGATACATTATTTGTGACACTGGCAGGTAACTAATTGGCGGAGAGTCAAGGGAGCAGAGCCCCCGGAAGCTCAGGGATTTTAATATGTAACTACGGTCAGATGAGCACCCAGGGGCCCGCCTTAGGGCCCTTAGTGGGGCCCCTGGGCGGAGCCCCCGTAAGCTTTGGGGTTTTAGGCATTTAATTACGGTCAGATGACTATCCAGGGGGCCGCCTTAGGGCCCTTGGTGGGGTCCATGGGGCAGAGCCCCCGGAAGCTCGGGGGTTTTAGGTATTTAATAACTGTCAGATGAGCATCCAGGGGACCGTCTTAGGCCCCTTGGTGGGCCCGTGGGCGGAGCCCCCGTGAGCTCTGGGGTTTTAGGCATTTAATTACGGTCAGATATTTCATATTTTTTTATTATAAAAAAGGGTTAACCTTTATATAAGGATTATTTTTTTCCTTTCAGGTTGCAACCTATTCAGTTTATTTTATGTCCAAATGTCAAATAGGTTGTAAGTGTGTATGTTATGTTATATAGCTGGTTGTTATATGAAATGTTGTCTTTTTAACTGAATGAAATAAAATTGAATTGAATTGAAAAGATAAACAAATTTTGATACTTCATTTGTGACATTGACAGGTCACTTATTTTTTCTCTCTTTCTTTCTCTCTTTTTCTCTGTAACATACTTTTTCAAAAAGTGAGGGGGGCTCGAGCCCCCAAGCCTAGCCGTTTTGCAGACCATGACATAAAGGCCTTTAAATAAGCATATTTTTCGCCCGACTTTAAATTTTGGAATTTCTAATTTTCCAACAAACGCATAAAAAGGTACGACTTAAAACAAAATTGAGAACAAATACTGGAAAATCATGTCATTTCAGCAACATTTGTAAACCACTGGTATCGAATAAGAAATACCCCCCCCCCCCACCAGTACGCCAGTGTTCAGGGGCTCATGTCTTCTCACCCCTATAACAAAAAACAGACACGCTTTCCCATTTTCTCACAATATGTCCACGATATGCGCGTATCGCTATTAAACAAACATCCATTGATAAATATAGGTGGCATGCGCAATGTTTAGGAAATTTAATTTAACTTTCCTTTTCATTGAATGGAATTTTCATTTTTATTTCATTCAGGTTTTTATTATTGTTCTGTTCTTTTGGGTTAAAAATACAAATCATCTTTACTCCTTTACTGCCCTTTTTTTTTTGGGGGGGGGGGCAAAAATTCGTTTTGCCCCCCCCCCCCCCCACTTTTTTGGTTGGGGGGGGGGGGGGCAACTGCGCCTATGTATGCATATCCCAATTTATTTCTATAAGCATTTCACAAAATTTGGCAGTATTATTATCATTCATGACACGTTTTTAACAGTTGTATATTCGTTAAAAATCATCCGCAAAATTGATACATGAAGAGATAGATAGGTGATCACCGACATCGGTAACCATAATACCTGAATTCAAATTATTTTCAGGTCTATTTGAAAAAATATGACGTAAGTATGTCGTAAACGTGACGGGACAATGCATGTCATGTTGTTACGCATTATGTCACGCACTGGCACGCCTCAATGCGGGGTAACGCGGGAACAAAAATTCGAGCAAGTGTCAGGGTGGCTATAAAGGGGTGTTTTTTTATAGATTAGACGCGGTCCGCGCGGTGCCGCATTAAACCATAGAATATGAGTTCCAATTTTCAAAAAATCAGTCGGTGATATCGTTTTAGCAAAACATTGTTTTACTGAGGAATTCGCATTAAAACACGATGAACACCATTACCCTGTTGCGGAGCCCCCTTTATACACGACTAATAGAAAATAAAGAGTAGCCAATTAAATATTGATATCTCTTGATAGTTTTAATCAGGCGCGGATCCACGGGCCGATTCTACCGGCCTGGGCCCCCCCCCCCCCTAGACCCCCAAGACGGTTAAAAAAAAATAGGATAGTAACGTAAATTTTACCTTTTTCTAAACAAAAACAAAAGCGCCCCCCCCCCCGACTGCGACCTCACAAATCTTTAATAATTTTCCTCGCTCGCAAATGAATTTTCAGACCATCACACCCAACTGCGAAGTGTGATGCTTACGCAATATCTTATATAAAAAGAAACACATATTGAAATGATCCCTGATAATATAATCACAGTGTATAGGGGTATATACTAATGTCTAATAAATTGTATAAATTCGCTTTGAGATATACCCCATCAGCCGCGGGCGCATTTATTTTATAACGCATAATATAGTTATGATTGGTATTCATTTTCCAATTTTTTCTATCTCTCTTCAGTAGCGAATTTTCAGTGATTGCGCCCCACCCCCTCAAGGAGGTAGTTATGTTCTATCGTGAGAGTGACATCTGTTCACTTCGATGCGACTCTTTTTGTAAGGGGTTTCATTAGTTAATTAGACATCATTTATAAAAAGCCAGATTTGCCTCTTAGGCGTGGGGGCTGCAGGCGCAGATCCAAGGGCCGATTCTACCGGCCCGCCCCCCCCCCCTAGACCCCCAAAACGGTAAAAAAAATAGGATAGTAAATTAAATTTTACCTTTTTCTAAACAGAAACAAAAGTACCTTGACCACCCCCTTCCCCCGCTTTTCCAACGGCCGGCTGAGTCGGCGCATACAAATTTCCTCAAAAAGCTCTTATTTCAAACTTTCGCCATTCTGTTTTTCTTATTTTACTGCTTCCATACAAATGAACTGGTCACAAGTGTTTAGATTGCCTCTAACTTCCTAAAATGCTTAAAAGGTTTTGATTTAATTAAACGAGCGCTCGCTGAATTCGATATTTTCCCACAAAACACATTTTTAAGCCCTTTTGTTTTGAGGGAAATTCTACATAAGTATTATCTTTCAAACGCTGTTGGAATGTAACCTTTTCATTTTTGGACTGCAAATGGCACATAGTACCTTAACCCAGTGTTGGGTTCAAAAAGCACAAACAAAAAAAACTATTTTGTTTATATAATAATCTTTTAAAGCCCATCCAAATGTTATTAAAGTTAAACCGAAAATGGAAATTCTTTTTGCCCAAATTCGTGAGCCCGGCAGCCACTGAGCAGCGCCAGATCGACGTTGCTCCATCCCTTATTGTTGAACGCCAAACAAGGTAGCAGCAACTCCCGTCTTTTAACGTCTTTTGGTATGACGCGGCCGGGGTTCGAACCCACGACCCTCCCCGGTTGTGAGGCGGACGCTCTACTGACTGAGCCAACAGTACACCGCTTGTGCTTTTGAGTTTTAGGATAGATATCCAAAAATTAAACATCGGTTTATTCACTGCATGGATACTTGATGACAATAGCAGAAACCTTTCAAAATTTTCAAATTGAAAATTTTATAAAAATTGCATGCAAAAGTAATGTTCGATTTGGTGTTGAAAAAACTTCTGTGTAGATAATTAACCTGTCTGGCCACACAAGACACATCCTTGAGTAAACTAAATTTATACCCGTCCATTTGTCTATCTTATTACGTCCTGTTGACAGGCGTGTACGCAGGGGGGGGGGGGGGGGGGTTGACCCCCCTTTAATTTGTTTATGTGTGTGATTTTAGACGAACCCCCCCCCCCTTTAAAAAAAAAAAAAAAAATGTGCTTTCTGATGTATTCCTCCATAGTTAACATTTTTTGTTTTTCATTTCTTGATGAAGGATATAAATCACATGTACCATGCATTCTTTTCTCGGCACCTGTAAATGTATGGATCTTCAGTGACTGGTTCCTCAGAAACTAATGCAAAGCCAGTCACAGAGAAATTTTGATTTCGACTGAAGCCTCTTCTCAGTGCATTGTATATTTGACTTTTATTCAAATATTATTTGGAAACTTTTCATATTCGTATTGGCATATGAGCTATGGTTGGAGCGATGGATGCGGTAATAACAGCGTTTGTGTATTATGTGGATTTATGCAAAATTGAAGAATGTTTTCCATGCTATTGGTTGAATAAATTATATGTTTCTACAGAATGTTGAATTAATTAGTAAACAAAACGATTCAAATTTAATTGAGGTAGCTACAGGAGATATTGTTGATATATCTAGTTTCAAGACGAAACATTATTATTTATCCCTCCTGAAACAAAAACTTCAAAAACCAAATGTTACACGTTACTTGGAATATTACTTGAACTTACCTGTTTCTTTTAAATGGCAAAATGTATTCAATTTTAAATTTCAACAAATAGGAAATAATATGATAAAGCAAGTTAATTTTAAAATATTGCATAACGTATTTCCATCAAAACATAATTTATCCAGATGGCGTATAATGGAAAATGACCAGTGTGATATATGTAAAGAAACAGAAAATACTTTTCATGTCTTGTTAAAATGTAACAAGGTTAGAGTTTTTTGGAAAATTATTGAAAACTTATATTATAATTACTTTCATGAACAAATCAAAATTAATGAAAAAGCATTAGTTATAGGTTATTTTATTGAAAAAAGGAAAAATTTGTGATAAACTTCTTGTTAATTTTGGGACAATACATAATATACATAATGTATATTAAACTTCGGTGTGATGGAAAAGAGTACAATAGTAAAAGTCTGTTCATTAATTTCAAATTAAAACTACGATATTACCTAGCAAATAAACAAAGTTTTTTATTGACGAAACACAAAGAAATTTTTCAAGAAATGTTAAGGTAATAACTATTTATTTCAATACTTTGTCTTTTTTTATTATGTTAAAATGTAAATTGATGTAAATATATATATAATGTGAAATATGTGAAATAAAAACACCTCGGTAAGAGGACAAGAATTTTTTTTTTATGTGGATTTATTATATTCAGATTCTGAATATTGTCAGCGAATTGAATCAAATTGACAAGAATGCAATTGAGTACCGAAGCTGTGACGTCATAAAAATCAATTTTAGAATTCTAAATTTTATCTTAATTTTCCGAAACAGCAGCAAAAATAATGTTCAAATGTCGAAAATCAATTGAATATGTTAAGTATTGGCTGAGATATGACCATCTGAATAAATATATTTCTTATAGGAACTCGGTGTTATTTGCTCTGGCTCCTAATGGTTAGGAGCCAGAGCAAATAACACTGAGTGCTGAGGAAATATATTTATTCAGATGGTCATATCTCAGCCAATACTTAACACATTCAATTGATTTTCGACATATGGACATTATTTTTAATGCTTTTTTGGAATATGAAGAAAAAATTGAGAAATTCTAAAAATAGATTTTTGATGACGTCACACTTCACCACTCAATACACCAGTTTACAGTTGTATCAGTGCGCATGCGCAGACTGTTGACCTCGGGTCATTGGCCCTGAAACAAAGCCAATGACCTGAGGTCAGTGGTATTTATGCGTAAATTAAGATTGCGCCCATGCAAATGATGATGTGCGCGTACAACGCAGCGCGTAGGCAGTGATATCATCATAATTTGCATGGGCGCAATCTTAATTTACGCATAAATACATGACCTCTAGGTCATTGGCTTTGTTTAAAATGGCGCACACAACTGTAAACTGGTGTATTCATAGCTGTACACGATAATTCTCAGTTAATTGTTAAAGGACAAGTCCACTCCAAAAATAATTTACTTTCAATGGAAGCAGAAAAATCAGACAAACCAATTAAAAAAAGTTCGAGCAAAATCGGATAAAAAATGATAAGAAAGTTTTTAATGACATAACAAACTTTGAAAATCACAAGACAAATTGGCAACTCACTCATGAGTCTGTGACGTCATTGCCTCACTATCCACTATTTGTTTTCTTTATATTGATAACATAAATTTCCAATTTTTCCCCCTAAAAAATAAATATATATACCCAATAAACAGAACACTAAAAAGTAACCTCTTTTGGGAGTGTATTTTAAGTGATTGTAAAGTATAGTGCCTTTTGAACTAGATTTAAACGTTATCGACACGTGCCTTCAT